>OX465053.1:4106826-4177287 GCA_949841015.1 Aplysina aerophoba
GTTGGTGACCGGCCATACATTTTTGATCCTGAAAAAGTGTGTGAGGTGTGCGTATGTGCATCTGTTTGTGTGCATGTGAGCATGTTTGTGCACCCTTCCCACTCTTCTATTGGTGTAGGTTCCTCCTAAGTCTATTGACATCACCTGTTGCTATCCTCCTCATATGGTAGTCTACACAACAGCTGCTGAGTCATATTGTATATTATATATGTACCACAATGACCAGCAAGCCGTAGTATGTGACATGTAAGGCTAGCACAGCATGGTGCCTTGGTAAATTTCTATTGGCCATTCGCAACATGTTCATGTAGAGGTGCTGAACCACAAGTTTGTTGGCTAGGAGTAATTGTTTCTGACAACCTTGTGGTTTAGGGCAATAGAGAGGCACAATTGTATGACAGTGCATGATCGTCATGTAGCAGCCAAAATGGCAGCACTCCGCTCACAGATGTGTGAAGTAGTGACAAGTTGATGTTGAAATCAATTATGATGACTTGTAGCAAACTTTCCAGGTTTTGGCTCAGTACTTGCTTTTTCCTCTTTGGCTACCAGTCAAGGTTACACTGTTTGAGGTTGTATTGAGGCTGTGTGCATGAACAGAAGTACGTAACACCAATGCCATTCCACAGGTGAACTTGAGCTAAAGAAGATCGGATGATGGAATGGGAACAATATTTTGTGTATGCTTCGTATGGAAGACTCTAAGTCTTTTGAAGGAACAAACAAGACCTGTCTCGTGGTTAAGTTACTTTGCATTCAGGCAAAGTTTTGATTCTGGCACAAAAGTAGATTAGCTACAGCAAGCTGCTTCCATGGAGATTAAAGCAAGCTGTTCTTCCATTCATTGTTATTAAGAGACCCTTACTACCTCTTGAAACTCATCTGAAAGGCCACTTGTGGGTAAGTTGCAACTGGCCTTTGCAGAGTGGTGGCTGCATTGTACAGTAGGTGCAGACTACAGTGCTGCAGTGCTTTGGGGTCAGGAGGCTGGCTGCTTTAAAAGCATGGTCAGCTTATACTGTGGCCATTGTAGATAGAGTTCCACACAACACCTCAGTCCATATCTCACTGCTGGCAGCATTCCTAGAGAATGGTGGTGCTGAGTGCTGTTGGAGAATGGTTGATCAGGTGTCATCTAGTTGAGAATCACCACAATTCACTGGCTTGAATTGTTTTTAACAACCAGACATTTTGACAACTGGCTGCTGTCTTCATCTTTGGTTAGGAACAGCTGTCGATATGTTTGGTTTCTAAAAACAATTCAGCCCAGTGAATTGTTGCACTGTACACCTCAACAGGTGGCAATGTAGTCATGCATCTTTTGAATGGGCTCTGTAGAAGCCACATCCAAACCCCATCACACATATGGGATGGCCATTCCAAGGCAGACATCCCAATAATTTAAAATTGTGGGAGCTGCCTTTGAAGACTTGCAGGTCCGTTTTAGTCACTTTCATCGTTTATCAGTGTTTTACCTGTGTGAAGTAGTAATTATATTATAGCAATGACATTGTTATAGCTTTTTGTATGTAATTTAATGCACGCTTCTAGATGCTTTAGATGCTGTGACTGTAACTCAAGTACTTCCCTTCTCAATGTGTCTTGTGACTCTGCAGTTTTGTCACTCCTTGCATCTGCTCTTCACCAGGCAGTTATCACTCCTCCTTCTTCCTTTCTCTTTGCCTCTACCAAGCGTGCTTCTTGTCAAGACCTTCCCCAAACATATCCTTGCACCCTGCACACACAGACATGCGTATTACATCACACTCTTCCCTCAAGATACTTATCCATTAGGATGAAATTAAGCCTTAATGATGCAGCGATAATGCAATAACCACCCTCCGTTGTGATATTCTGTGTATACATGCTGTACGTACATACTGTATAGCTGTCTGGACACACACACATGCATACATACATGTGTACATACTGTACATACATACATACATACATACATACATACATACCTACCTACCTACCTACCTACCTACATACATACATACATACATACATACATACATACATACATATATACATACATACATACATGTATACTGTAAAATAATACCGACTAAGGCTGTGCCAGAATATGAAAGACTGTTCACAGTTGGTTCCTCTTTAGTCAACTCTCACCACTCCAAACCTCAACTTTCCTTTTCACTCTGGTAGTCGGGATAACAGAAGGTCCTAAATGTGTGGCTCTCCCACTACTCCTTTCAGTGCATCCTTGAATTTGCAACGTTCTATCATTCTTTAGCTTACAGTACTTCTACTGTTATTCACAATTCTAACAGTGATCAAGAAGGCATATGGGAAGTTGAAGATGTTGAGTAGAGGAAAGTGGTGGCCACGGAACCTACTTGATTCTGCTACGTATTTGCTCATCAAGATCGATTCGCCAGTTGTCACAACGTAACAATGAACCTCTACAATATCAAAGACGAGTGATATGGAAAGCATTAAGTGTTGATCACAGATCAGTGAAGGTCGACAAGTGATAGTCCAAGGAGTTGAGTGATGGCTGAAGTCATTGTTGACATGTTGCATATGTATGTAGGCTCCACGACTGCTTACTGGAATGTTTAGACCATTCTGTGTAGTATTCAGAGTGGTGCTACAGTGGTGTGGTGGGAATGTGGTGCAAGACTTGGGCGGGAAGTACACACACACACACACACAAGTGGGAGATACGTCCCACAGTGGTCAGTTGTGGGTTGTGATCTATGAGGAAGCCATGACTGCCCTCATTCGCTTTAGGTATGTCCCCTGTCAGACCTGAAGTCGACAAATGATGGGATCAGATTTTTGTCTGGACTTCAAGACTGTGGCACCTTCATGTGCAATTCACGATGTTGCCACAGTTGCAAAATGTAATCTGAGAGCTGTTGAAAGGGCTATTGTTAATGCCAACCTGATGCCAACCTGATGCAAACCAACCCACCCATCCCATCACCCACGCACACACACGTGCACGTGCACACACACACACACACATCCACGCACACACACACACACACACACACACACACACACACACACACACGTACGCACACACACACACACACACACACACACACACACACACACACACACACACACACACACACACACACACAGCGTGCGTCCATATGGTGTAGTAGCCATTGCAAGGTACTGTGAATGGTAAATGCTCCTGCTCTCCACACCTGTGCACCTTGACAACCTCACTTGGCTCCATTAGGTGATGTTGAGACTGCCCAGGCAGTAGAGCAGCCAACACATGCTGCAAAGCTTCAGTATCAAGCACGGCGAAAATGGTGCTCACTGGGGAGGTCACAAGAGGGACTTGATAGGGGCTTGTATGTGCATAGGAATACATAGACTGCAATTATCGTTTTGTAATTGAACTGAAGATGTGTTCTCGTCATGCACATAATGTGTATGATGCTGATAACAGGGTGAAGTGTCCCCTCTGCCGTGCTGAAAATGCTCTTAGTGTACAGATGATGATAACAACTGCTTCTATTTCACTGTTTAAGTTGATAAGTGTAGATTTCACCAAGATACCACCCCACGCCTGTGTGTGGTTGCCTCCAGAGAGGAGAAATAATATCTGGTGCAAGACTTGGGCAGGCAGTACAAAGGTCAACCCGGCTGCTTAAATAAGAGCCCTTCAATGTGCAGATGTCAATGAATATCCTTAGGTGGTTCCTGCCAGTCTGTGTTTACATTCTGTAGATACTAACGTAGGTCATATTTTGGCGGGTTCATTTTTTTAATTTAAACAGTTGTTATGCACATTGTAGTGGGTATATGTCCTTGTAACAAGAGCAGTATGTACAGTGTACAGTTGGTGTGCATTTACGATATAGACCTGAGTGGCTAGGTAGACTTATATTGCTCCATCTGTTGCATTCACTAACGAAGGCAGCCGTAAGTTGCTGAAATGTGTGAATTACTGTTTCCGTGTTCTGGCTAGTACAACAGATTGACCGAAATGGGACGCACATTGTGGTATATGCCTTTGTAACAAGAGTAATATGTTACACAAATTGCCAGCATGTGTACGCTGACTGTGAGACCTATTGTGAACGTTTTCCTTCTTCATGGACTTCACTTGTCACCCAGTGGACCTGTATGTGCTAACTGTTTCCGGGGGGTTAATGACATACACGGAATGAGCTGTAACATTGTTGCCATGTAAGCTTGTTTGTGTTGTCATGGTAACTTGTTTGTACACATAATGTATGTATATATATAGATTTAATTCAGTATTGCATGCTTGAATTTCAATGGACCACACCCAAATGTAGTCTCACATAGCCAGACTGCTTCCTCCTCTTCATTTTGTACACTGACGTCCGAGCCTATGATGTCATGATATGAATGTGCTGGTGAGGAAGCAGTCTGCCTATGCAAGACTAGCCCGGATGTGTGTCACCTCTTGTCAAGCAGAACATGAGGAGTGAAAGGAGGAGTTGTCAATGTTAATATAATATGGTATTACTCCTGTAGCTGTAGTGTTAGAATTATACGTACAGCAGTAGCTATGTATACAATACTATAAAGTACTGCTACGTATGTATGTACTAGAATAAGTGTTTCTCATGATCCATGGAAGTTATACAGTGCCTTAATGGTGCTACCAATGGATGATAATGGTCATGCTCGTAGACCACCGGTTTGGTCTTAGGCTGTCACAGCAAGCAGCCCATGCACCCAAAGAATTTGCGAATGAGTTATTTGATGTGTGAATTGTGGAGAGGTGTGTCCTATTGTGTGCTGTGTGTGTCCATGCATGTGTATTGTGCGTGTTCCTCTCAACCTGTTTATATGTTTTGTGTGTGCATTTGAGTACATCAGTGTTATTTTTATGGTTCAGCATCAGCCAATTCTCCACTACAATGCTAGGAACAGCTGCTGGCCATCTTTTTGAACACACTGAACATTTGTTGTGTCTGCATGTTTGCCTTATGTTCTGGTGGTGTTTCCTTCACAAGCGTGGTTTGCCACCTGGCCGCAGTGGAAGTGTTTCCCTTTGCCTCCTACACTATGTTGTAGTAGATTGTGGTAACAGAAGAATTCAACAGAGTAGTGGCACTTTCTGTTCACTTTCCTCAACTGTGCCAAGTCCCACACTTTAGTGATTCTCCTTCCCAACACATCTCCTGCCCTTGAAGCCATTACAGGCTGCCTTGTTTTATATTCTATCCAAATTAGTAGTCCCACATCCTGTTCAGAGAGTTCTCCCTGTACTCGACATATTGCATTGTGTGCGGATGTGGGGTATATATGTACGTACCGTAGCAATCATGTCATTGTCCTGTTACGTAACACTGCTGCTTTTGATGTACGTATGTATGTACGTATGTAGGTGTGTTCTGCTGCAACTACATAACTGACCATGTATGTATATCAGGCCAACTACTACCAACTGTACCTTGCTGCATTCCACTTCTTCACAGGCTTCTCCATGGCTAATGGCATTTAGGATGTCCCTACGTTACTACGTGACCACTGGTTTTGTAGAAGCAGATCAAGGGCTGGTTTGTCAATGGGATAGAGGTGGTATGGAGGAAGGTATGGGCATTAAGCCATCAGTTATGTATGGCATCTCCACGTTGTACACACACACACACACACACACACGTACGCGTACACACATACAAGCGCATACATGTCCACAAGTGCACATGCACACACACACACACACACACACACACACACACACACACACACACACACACACACACACACACACACACACACACACACACACACACACGTACGCGTACACACATACAAGCGCATACATGTCCACAAGTGCACATGCACACACACACACACACACACACACACACACACACACACACACACACACACACACACACACACACACACACACACACACACACACACACACACACACACACACACACACACACACACACACACACACACACACACACACACACTTCATGGTGAAACGGCTTACCCTGGGACAGTGTAACGTTACGTAACACAGGGAATCCTTATTAGTGGCTAGGCATGTGTGCACATGACTGGCTGATTCACAAGAGGTCGGATGCTTGAGCAACTGTGCACTTGTCATCATCTTTCGCACAATGCAATGTTGTGTAATGTGTTCTCATGTTGCGTACTGTAGCGTAACATTACGTGCTCACTAGCTGGGCATGATTAGGAATGTTTCAGCAGCTCTACAGCTGCCAATACATTGTGGCTTTCCTAGTCATCCTTTCTGGTGAATTCTGATCCTCTGATCAGTTTCTACCTACCCACAAAGGTTTCTTTGCAGCATTATATTACCTTTGCTGTAAGAGCCCTGGGCTCTAGAGCACATTATATAATGTACACTACGTAGTTCTCTCTGTAAGAGCCCTTAGCTCTAGAGCATATTACATACATAACATTGCACTTGCTCTGCTGAAAGAGCCCTGGGCTCTAAAATGTATTACGTACATAACATTGCACTTGCTCTGCTGAAACAGCCCTGGGCTCTAAAATGTATTACATACATAACATTGCACTTGCTCTACTGAAACAGCCCTGGGCTCTAAAATGTATTACACATAACACTATGTTGTTCTCCTGCCCATTCCCTGCTGTGCCATCTGAAGAAGAAGGTGATCCTCAGATTCCTTCTAAATGACCACATCCCCTCTACAGGGAATCTTTCTAGATCCTATTCTTTAGTGATCTAAGGAATGGAAATTTTCTCATAACCCAATTTCCCATGGTGTCACATTTGAGTGCACAGAGGTCTGTGAGTGTTTGTGGTGAGGCATATGTTTGCGGGATCCTGATGAAGCTGCACTGATGCTCACCACACACTTCCTTCCAGGGAGGTCAGGGGTCAAAGGAGAGGTCAATTGTGCTTGTTTATTGAGTTCAGTCAAAATCCACAAAGAGGGGGAATTTAATGTTAGTCATTTGCATGTCACGCAGAGTGCAGTACTGTTCGGGGCTTATATAATAGATTTTGTGTTGTCTGCTTATAGTCCCCACGGTCATTAAGACTTTGGGCTTCTTCTAATCTACCAAGACTGTCATGTTAAGATTCATTGATGTCCCAGTGTGTGTTAGAAGTCAGACGCTAGTGTCTGTGGTCCCAACTGCTGACCACGCGCAGCCGCATCACACAAAGAGACGTTCATGATTCATTTTCGATTCAGAATGTTAGGCATTCATTCCACTCTCATCAGCTTATCTGCGTTTTGATTGGTTATCACACAATGACCATAAGCAGATGTACAGTGTGAGTACATTGACAGCACAAGTGGTGCCGTCCATGGAGACTGTTGCTCAAACCTGCGATTGTACGGCATTGGGCCACTACTGGTGTTTGGGGGCCATTAGAGAGGGCTAGGCTCTTAAAAACTGCATCGTATGGGTTGCTAAAAGTGAAAGGGTCTGTTAATTGGATCTCACAGTGCATAGGCCACATGCACCTCTAGAGCTCACTGGGCTCTTACTGCTTAAGTGCATTGTGTGTTCACAGCTGATAGGCTCTTGAGGGCAAACAACCACAACATGCATGTGGACCACTATAGTGCAGTGGGCTCTCAGGCAGGCACAGTGTGTGCACCACTACAATGAAGTGGGCTCTTAGGCAGGCACAGTGTGTGCGCCACTACAATGAAGTGGGCTCTCAGGCAGGCACAGTGTGTGCGCCACTACAATGAAGTGGGCTCTTAGGCAGGCACAGTGTGTGCGCCACTACAATGAAGTGGGCTCTCAGGCAGGCACAGTGTGTGCGCCACTACAATGAAGTGGGCTCTTAGGCAGGCACAGTGTGTGCGCCACTACAATGAAGTGGGCTCTTAGGCAGGCACAGTGTGTGCGCCACTACAATGAAGTGGGCTCTGAGGCAGGCACAGTGTGTGCGCCACTACAATGAAGTGGGCTCTTAGGCAGGCACAGTGTGTGCGCCACTACAATGAAGTGGGCTCTTAGGCAGGCACAGTGTGTGCACTACTACAATGAAGTGGGCTCTTAGGCCCACAATGTGAAGTGAAGTGGGCTGTTAGGTGGTCGTAATACTACCATAGTGAAATGGGCTGGAAATGGCCACATATAGTAATGAAGACCATTTTCAATGGATATGTTTATGGTGTTGGTGTAAGTAGATTACCACGGCTACGCCCCTTGCTCATGGTGCCTGCCATTCACTTGTGAGGGTTGACACAATTTGATTTTTAGGTCCTGTGGTTTTTTATACGGATAGGATGCATACGTATCGCTGTCACAATGTGTCTGCTTCTAATGACAGTAATGAAATAAATTTGTTACAGATATTAGTTGCAGTTGGAAATTAATCAATGTGTAGGGCACCTCTCCTAGTGAGGACAGCAAAGCCATGCCATCATGGTAACCTTGGATCAGTCGTAACCTAGGATACAGAATGATTCTAAGACTCACAAAATGTGGTTCAGCCTTAGCCTAGGATACAGATGACATGTGCCTGTATCCTAGGCAACCATTGCCCAAGGTACAAGATTAGATAGAATCACTGTATCAGCTGTGTGGGGTGAGTAGAGGATGTGGGTGTGCACGTACACTGCACACCTCAATGTGGGTGCCATTCTACCACTGTGGGTGTCATTCTATCACTGTGGGTGTCATTCTACCACGGTGGGTGTCATTCTATCACTGTGGGTGTCATTCTATCACTGTGGGTTGTCATTCTACCACTGTGGGTTGGTAATTCTCCAACCACAAGTTGACTGACGTCCAGAAGTTCAAGGGAGCTAAATACATACTGTACATACATACGTACATGTTTAACAAATGGCATTTTCCATTGCTAATTTTCTGTCATTCGGAAGCTTCTTAGAAAATTTACACTCCACACTTGATGAAACACTTCAGAAGATGTTCCAGACTTTGGGAAACTGTAGTGTAGAGGATTTTATCATTGTGTTTTGTACATATTTTGTGTACACATGTTTGCACAGTAGGAGGATTCGTTTTGGACAATCAAGCACACCAACGAATGACTATATAGCTACATATATGCCTGATGAAGCCTGTGATGGGTGAAACATCGCATTCTATTGACAATTTGAAGTGACAAGTCATTTGTTGGCGTGCTTGATCGTCCAAAAAAGAATCATCCTACTATCAACTCCGGCATGCCTAATAACTTTATGACATGTGCATACATACTCTGATGTGTGCGAATGCATGCATGTGTGTTGTGTGCATGTGTACATCTGTGTAGTGGTACATACAGTACATATATGATGCATGTGTATGTGTGGACATTAATGTGCACACGTGTAGATCCCTCCTCTGAATGGCCGACCATCCTATTCATAGAGCCCCGTCAAATGCAGGCAATTCAACCTGGTGATTTCCTGTAATATTAAAGAATGAGATTTTGTGCCTTCCCCATCATGCCCAGCACCTTTGAGTCTTTGGGGCTATTGTCATTTCAGCATTCATTTCTGTTGGCTTTAAATCAATTTAGCCTATATTTTTCCTGTTTCCTACACTTCGCTCAATTCTTGTTCACAATTGCCTTTAATGACGCACGCAATAGTTGGAAATACAACTCCCCTTTATGCATATGTGTATACATAGACACGCTTGTACGTATAAATATGTACGTTTGCACCCTTCCCCTCCCCCTCCCCTTCCCACTGCTCTTTCTTAATGGAAACTTAGTTTATTGTGCTAGAATTTGCAAACAACAAAACTGGTCTCTTATTAGTATAACAAGATTTTCCTCCCAGTTTCCTGAATGATGATGATTCACAAGAATCAATCGCTGATAATCATGCTGATAGCCGCCTACTCTGGTGTGTGTCCCAGACTACTTCTTTTCTCCAATTGTTAAAGACTCCTAGCTATCTTACAATTTGTCCTCAAGGCCTGCGTGAGGAAGAGAGGGAGTAAGAGGAGAAACACACCAATGCAACAATGTTATCACCGGCAAGCGATTGCTTAGAATTGTTTCTCCTAAATACTCTGAGGCCTGATTGTGTTACACACAGCACAGCATAGTGCCAAGCTTTCTGTTGCACAAGACAGTAAGTTGTGTGATGAAATACAGTGCGAAACAACCGTGCCCTCCCCTCCATTCTGCAGGTCTTTGACACGAACAGTAGAGCTATTCTGAGAGAACTTACTGAACACACAAGGTGAGGAGGACTTTGGGGGTGTGGAGTGATGTGTGGGGGTGAGGGTGGAGTGATGTGTGGGGATGAGGGGTGGAGTGATGTGGGGGTGGGGTGTGTGAAGTGATGTGTGGGTGGGGGGGTGTGGAGTGATGTGGGGGTGGGGTGTGTGGAGTGATGTGTGGGGGTGGGGTGTGTGGAGTGATGTGTGGGGGTGGGTGTGTGGAGTGATGTGTGGGGGTGGGGTGTGTGGAGTGATGTGTGGGGGTGGGGTGTGTGGAGTGATGTGGGTGGTAGTGTCTACTACATACCAGTGAATGTGAGCACAGCCTTCAGTGACTGTGTTCACATTTAAATCCAGCATGTACATACGTATGCACTTCTCCACAAGTTGCAGATCAATGAACTGAAAGAATCAACCATGCATGTGGACTATTTATATACATACATACAACATATATATACATACAATACATACATATACAACATAATTATACATACATACAATACATACATATACAACATATACAGTACATACAATACATACATACAGTACATTTTTCCTGCACACATTGGATGCCATGAGCAAACATGAATACGCATACAAAAGTCACATGCACACTGCACATGGGTGACCAGTGAGGGCTGGGGTGGTCTAAGCTTGCCAATGTGTCCTGCATCACACTTTCACTGTCTTTGGCTGCATAGACAGTTGAGAAATCGTTATTTCGTACATACAGTACATGTCACATGAAGCTTTACAGAATCCGACTAATTCCGTGGAAATTTTATACAGATTCCATGAAGCTACATACGAACCAAGGACATTTGCCATTCACATGCAAACGAACATTTATGAGAATGAAGAAAATTTAACAGAAACACAGCACAGTTACTACAAATGCCTATCCCTAGCACAGAAAAAGTGAACTGAAGAACTGTCACATTCAGTGTTAGCCACCTACGTATGTACGTATGTATGCGGCATCTCAAGTCAACATGCATGGAAACTAGAAGTAGAGGAAACAGTTGTGTGTGCCAGTTTTCTACATAATCCATAGGCCCCTCCCTCTAGACCCTCCCTCTAGACCCTCCCTCTAGACCCTCTCTCTAGACCCTCTCTCTAGACCCTCCCTCTAGACCCTCCCTCTAGACCCTCCCTCTAGACCCTCCCTCTACCCACTCCCTCTAGACCCTCCCTCTAGACCCTCCCTCTAGACCCTCCCTCTAGACCCTCCCTCTAGACCCTCCCTCTAGACCCTCCCTCTAGACCCTCCCTCTAGCCACTCCCTCTAGACCCTCCCTCTAGACCCTCCCTCTAGACCCTCCCTCTAGACCCTCCCTCTAGACCCTCCCTGTAGACCCTCCCTGTAGACCCTTCCTCTAGACCCTCCCTCTAGACCCTCCCTCTAGCCACTCCCTCTAGACCCTCCCTCTAGACCCTCCCTCTAGACCCTCCCTCTAGACCCTCCCTCTAGCCACTCCCTCTAGACCCTCCCTCTAGACCCTCCCTCTAGACCCTCCCTCTAGACCCTCCCTCTAGCCACTCCCTCTAGACCCTCCCTCTAGACCCTCCCTCTAGACCCTCCCTCTAGACCCTCCCTCTAGACCCTCCCTCTAGACCCTCCCTCTAGCCACTCCCTCTAGACCCTCCCTCTAGACCCTCCCTCTAGACCCTCCCTCTAGCCACTCCCTCTAGACCCTCCCTCTAGACCCTCTCTCTAGACACTCCCTCTAGACCCTCCCTCTAGACCCTCCCTCTAGACCCTCCCTCTAGACCCTCCCTGTAGACCCTCCCTCTAGACCCTCCCTGTAGACCCTCCCTCTAGACCCTCCCTCTAGACCCTCCCTCTAGCCACTCCCTCTAGACCCTCCCTCTAGACCCTCCCTCTAGACCCTCCCTCTAGACCCTCCCTCTAGCCACTCCCACCGTTTCTCCTATCACTCTTTAGGGCTGTACACACTGTAGACTTCTCCTGTGATGGCCTGAAGGTGTTCTCAGGCTCTGATGACCGTACCGTTGTACACTGGGACATGGCAGAGGGCAAGCCGGTGGCAACTCTCACAGGCCATCAGGACTACGTCCGATGCGGTGCCGCCATGCCCTCAGCCGGCAGCCTCTACCTCAGTGGTTCGTACGACCACTCTGTGCGCCTTTGGGACACGCGGAGTGGGACCTGTACGACTGTGATGGACCATGGTGCACCGGTAGAATGCCTACTCCCCTTCGCAAGTGGAGCCGCTTTACTATCAGCCGGTGAGTCACACAGCATAAAATTTCTGCGACATAGGCGGAACAGATTTTGTCCATGAAGCTCATGGTGCATTCACTTACGTATACTATTTAAAGTGTGGTTTACTGCAACTACAGATGCAGATGGGCCTTTGTGAGTCCAAAACGTCTTGTGCCATTGTGTCATTGTGTCATTTGTGTCATTGTGTCATTCAACTAGTACGTAAAATTTGTTGAAGGCAGGCGCATGCTAGAGGGCATGTGTGGTTGCAACAGGAGTGGAAGGTAAGTTCCTGATGCTGTATTTGTACGTAGCTCAATCAATCAATCAATCAATCAATCAATCAATCAATCACACGTTCTGAACACATCTCCTAGACAGGAGGTCGTCCTTACATCATACAGCTATAGCGTTCAACACAAGCATTTCACAGAAAAGAGTCCATATATATAATATTATCTAAATATTATGTACGTAGCTCTCCACACACAAACGCTCAAAGCTCCTGGGCACTGCCTTACCCATCAAGTGCTAACCGGAGTCAGTTCCGACTACGTGCAGTCCGTACTTACTATCCAACGGTGCCAGCCCCTCCCTCTTGCACTCGCCTTCCCTCCTCCTCTCCATCCCCTTCAGGGGGCAATGTTGTTAAGGTGTGGGACCTCTTAGGGGGCAGTCGGCCCATTGCCATCTTCTCCAACCACCACAAGACTATCACCAGTCTTTGTTTCGATGGACGTCAGCAGAGACTGCTGTCTGGCGGACTTGATAAGTGAGTGATGGATGGTGGGCACTCAAGTTGATGGTTGGCACATCATTCGGTGGGCAATTTGTTGTGTAGATTTAATAATAACGTGTTACACTTATGTATGTACGTATGTGTGCATTGGTGGGCATGAATGGTGATGCCCAAGCAGTAATGGTACTGTACATACAGTATGTGGGCATGCGGTGGTGGGCTTGGGTGGCGGCAGTTGGTAGTGGTGGATGGTGGGCAGTAGCACGGTGGTGGACAGCATAGAGCCATGTGTAGTGCGTGGTGGGCACTGGTGGGCGAGTGTCAGGCGTGTGTGGATGGTTTCGGCCTACGATTTTAAGATGTTTTCTGCATACGCCACTTCCATCCCCCCTCCCCACCTCTCTCCCCACTCTCCTCAACTCCCCCTTCAGGCAGGTGAAGGTGTACAGTTTGGAGTCTTATTCAGTCATTCACAATCTCGCATACCCAGCCCCTGTTCTCTGCATGGCAGTATCGGTGAGTGTTTGTCCTTCAGACATACCTTGGCACACACAGACACACATGCACACACACACACACACACACACACACACACACACACACACACACACACACACACACACACACACACACACACACACACACACACACACACACACGTGCATGTCCACACAAACGTCCAAATATTAAGCTAGATACATGCATAGCTCTCTAACCTGTGCGCATCTTCTGTGCAAGTCGTATGCCTCTGTATGTGGTGTGTGGTGCGTTTATTACAAGATGTCTGTGGAGCGAATTCGTGTCAGTGATTCTGGTCTCTTTGAGTGATAACAGCTCAATGGGATTCAGAGGTGGGCATTATCCGATGGTTCAACTGTTATTAATTGAGCCAGCTGAAATTCATTGGTTCGTTGAAGTAGGTATAATGCCCGTTGATGTTGTGCCAGTAAGTGGTATGTGCGTACGTACCTATGACATAACAAGGGACGTTGCGGTCAGATTATATTGATAGTACACGAGCGTGGTGTCAGTCAGAGTGACAGGATGTCGGTAAGAGTGACAGGGTCAAGTGGCTCACATGAACGACTGTCACACCGCAGTCAGGGCATGCCGGAGTCAGTGCTGGGGAGACTACTTGCTTGCAGACGCGTGATCTTGATCTGCGTTTAAGTTAATGCAACCTTTCACTGCCACTTCCATTTGCATGGAGTCATATAGCTTTCCACAAGGTGACTCTGGCCACCTGGCCCTAAATCACCCCTGTGGTCCACATTTAGCTATCACAACTTACCTCACCACCACCGAAACTTCCATTTGCAAGGAAATGCGCAGTTCTTGACAAGACAACTATGGCCACCTGGCCCTAAATCACCCCAACAGCGTATTGGTAAATGATGTTGTAGAGGCTCACAGTTGCATTGAACTGATACCAATAGCGAATTCATGAGCAATAACACACAACTTTTAATAGTACTAGCAAGATGTTTCGACACAGTGGTCTTTGTCCGCTGCTTGTAAGCAGATGTGTTGTTACTCATCAATTTGCTATCGGTATGTATTAAAGCGTACTCCCTCAATGCCACATACAGGTGCAGGAGAGCCCTGAGTCTGCAGAGTGTCCTTTAATGTGCAGTCGTGTGTGCTATGTGTGTAGTAGGTAGGACAGTGGTCCTGTGTGCTCTAACACTAGCGGGATTAAGAATGTGAGCTATCCCAGGATGGTGTGTGTCCTTTCTTCAGAGATGTGTGGCCGTGTCTTTACCTCTAGCATATCTGATTTGTGCATGTTTTAAGGGAGTTCCACAGAAACTACTTATAACAACTCTGTGTGTCCTGGGTGTCTAGGTATGATTTCCGTCGTAATCTTTTTGTGAAATTCACTGGCCAATTGGGGAATGCAAATCAGACGATGCGGTAGCTATAAACATTCATCTTCATCGGAGATGAATATGGAAGTTGTATAACCACCGAAACATCTGGGTTTGTATTCCGTCATTGGCTATATAGTGAATTCCACAAAAGATGACGACATTAATCATGTAACAATCGTCAAGTGTACACTTTCTCTTTGCTATCTATCCCCTCCCCCCTCAGCCCGACGACAGCCATCTTGTGGTGGGCATGACAGACCACCTACTCTCCATCCGTCAGCGAGAACCTCGCAAGGAAGGAGAGGCAGACGCTGATGCTGGTTTTCTAGGCTTGACTTCACAACCCTTGGTGTCCAGACGCAGCTTCTTACGCCGTGGAGGGCACAGCCAACCGCTGGCGGATGAGGTGGTGGTGACCAACCCACGGGGGAAGAAGCTGAAGCCATATGAGAAGCACTTGAAGCACTTTGAGTACCGGAGGGCACTGGATGCAGCACTGGCTGTAGGTTGAAGGGTTTTGAAGCTGGGAGAGGGAGAAAGGGAAGAAGCTAATGAGTGAAATTTCTTGTCGCAGTGTGTGTGTGTGTTCGCAGACAGACATGTGCGTGTACTGTCTTTGGAACGCAATAGCTTGTTTTATACCTTTGGACATAACATATTTTTGCAAGAAATAAGATGGAGAGAGAATGCTAGCCAGGATGGCCTGACCGTCAAAGCAACAAGGGAATGTTGCCCAGTGTAGGATAAGCGCTTCTGCCACATCTTATAATACGTGTGCCTACCTACATCTGGCAGCATTTTGCACATGTCACTGCATGCTGTTTGCAGCCACATCTTTGTGGAGTGGGTGTACAGGAATAGGTCCTCGTGTCGCACGTTGACACACGTCACGACCTTGCACGTAGGTGCTGCTGTTACCATGGTAGCATGAAAATGCTCCTTCATGTGGTGCTCACACAAACCTGCATGTGGTAATGGCGAGAGAGCCAAGTGGTTGCACCTACTCCTACTACATACGATATGGTCTGACAACTGTAGCCGGATCCTTCGGGGAAGACGTTAACTGCGTTAAGGGCAGCTCATTAGTTACTGTACAGTAATAGTGAGTGGGTAATCAGCATTTGATGGTGATTGATGGTGGGTCAGGGCTAACCCTAAATGCCTAAGTCATGCACAAAGAACTGCATTGTGTAGCCCCATGACTTGATAAGCCAAATGGCAGAAATAGGCCTTGAAGTTTTGCAGTAAAACTCACCAGTTGACTTGGACCCCATGTGTGTCTGTCTTCATGTGTGTGTGTGTGTGTGTGTGTCTGTCTTCAGGTGTGTGTGTGTGTGCGTGTGTGTGTGTGTGTGTGTGTGTGTGTGTGTGCGCGTGTGTGTGTGTGTGTGTGTGTGTGTGTGTGTGTGTGTGTGTGTGTGTGTGTGTGTGTGTGTGTGTGTGTGTGTGTGTGTGTGTGTGTGTGTATGTGCGTGCGTGTCTGTGTGTGTGTGTGTGTGTGTGTATGTGCGTGCGTGTCTGTGTGTGTGTGTGTGTGTGTGTGTGTGTGTGTGTGTGTGTGTGTGTCTGTGTGTGTGTGTCTGTCTGTCTTCATGTGTGTGTGTCTTCATGTGTGTGTGTGTGTGTGTGTCTGTGTGTGTGTGTCTGTCTGTCTTCATGTGTGTGTGTCTTCATGTGTGGGCGTGCGTGTGCTTGCCACTGGATGCCAGGAAGAATAACCTTTAAGCTAAAGGCTTCCCAGTTTGAGAATCCAACCCTATTCCACCCCTACTCACGCAGTCAACCAACAAAGGCTATGTGGTTGTGGTGTACAGCGTCCTGCAGGAACTGATACGAAGAAGTGGGTTGAAGATTGCTCTCTCAGGACGGACAGAGGAAGAGCTGATACCAGTCCTCCAGTTCTTGGCCAAGTAAGTAGTTGAGAGTGAGAATCAATGATTAATTGGAAGTGGGAATGAGAAACTTTGATTTGGAAATAGGATGGGACCATTGGATTTGGGAATGGGATGGGACCGTTTGTTGGGAATGGGAATAAATAAATGTGGGTAGTGGAGTATACGTATTGTATAGAGTGGAATTTCACCAGAGGAGTGTAGACACACCATGTGTACAGCTGTATAGGCTTGCTAGCTTCGCTGTAGCCCAGTGTGATACCATTTGGCCCTGGTGAACTATTCTGCAATGGAACAGGGTGAACTGATAGGGTGTAGTACTGTCTCTGAAGGAGGCAGAGCAAGGTGAATAGGTGAACACGAAACGACTTCTTGTGCTTGATGAAGCAAACACTCAAGGAGGTGCCAAGCATTGTCCCCCCCCCCCCCCCCCCATGTGTATAAGCAAGGCATGAGCCACTCGTTATCTTAGTCTTGCTTGCCAGCTCCTACCCTTCTGCGTTACTGCTATTATTGCACAATCGCAATTGTGCAATAACAGCAATTGTGCAGTAGTAGTCGTGGAAGGGTAGGGGCTGACGCTAATATCCTGGGGCGTGACTGGCAACAGTCTCTTACGTATTCTCATGTCACTGCCGCATTGACTGGTTTCTTGGACCTCTCTTGCACAGTGCAGCTAGCCCTTCTCCCATTCTAGACCCCAAATGTCGTACAGCCATGATCACCGTGAATGCAGCTGTCTACCGGGCCTGAAAACCTCCACCTAGCTAGCAGGAATTCATGTGACAACGTACAAGAGTTTGCCACACAAATCCGCCACGTTTAACACCAGCAGAGCTGCTTTGGGCACTTCACCTCTGTATCCACTACATTGTACTGCCACATAAGGTGTAGGTATTGTTCCTCCCATCACTGGAAATGAGGGACTGAAATGGGGTTGGGAATGGGATCTTTAAGGAGTAAATTTATCGTGTACAGACGATGTACTAGAATTTCACTTTAATTAATTACAGTTTACGTACTGGTATCTGAGGCACTTGATGAAGTACTGTGATAGCGGCAGCACACTCCAGGGATGGTCTCGTGGTGCAGCTACTCGGTAGAGCAGCTATGGGCGTGCACTCTTTTTAAGGGGCTCTGTACGTTCCCAATGGAGTAGGACAAATTGATCATTGAGGCATTAAGAGCATCCACATTATTGAGATGTGTTGGGAATGTCCACAAGGAGGGGCTCTATTGTATCTGGCTTGTGTTGCATCAAAGTCCAAGGATTCTTTCCATTGAAGCTGCACTGATATTGACCCTCTAAGCCTCTTCTGCCACTGCACTGGGTCTACGTTACGTGCGTACCAGGTGTCCCTCAGTAATGCTTGTAGGGTTACAGCTACAGCTGTATCTGTGACGCTGAAGGTGTGTGCCGCCCTGTCATTGTGGTGTTTAGAATGCTTTCATGCTGCAGGGTGTGGTTGTGGAGGAGAGATGGTAGAGGGTTTAGTGAACAGTAAGAGTATGCAAAGAATGCAAAGTCTACAGGGGAGCCTTGTGTGTGAGCGAAGCAGGGCTCCTCGCCTGGCTGTGGCCTTAAAAAGTGTTCTCAGATGTCAGAGTGAATGGTTTGAAGTCTTGCTGACGATTTTACCAGGATAATCTGACCTGCTTCAGGGCAAAGATTGCCTTTCTTCCTCACCCTGACAGAGACCCAAGTACATAACCTGGCCGAAACGTTGGCAAAGCTTCAAACCAATCAAGCTGGTATCCGAAAATCTGTTCACAATTGATAAAGTCTACAGTATGAATTGTCATTAATTCCTTGCAGTGGTAGATACTTTACTGATGATTCAAAATGGTTTGATTGATTGGTACATCTTGCAGAATGGGTTGTTGGTTATTAGACTGAGAATGTATGATTTGATGTAGTGATTTTTTGTGCGTGGAGTACTCCCCATGTGTGCCAGGTCTTATGCTGTGTGGTGTACTTGCCCCCCTCCCAGGAATGTGACTCATCCTCACTACATGCCACTGCTCATTGATGTCTGCAGCGTTCTCCTTGGTAACCAACATGCATAGCACCCAGTCTGCTTTAATTGATTGGAATGAACCACACTGACATAACCAATCCATTGCACCAGCCCCACTGAAGACCAGTGTCTGTGCAGCAAACACATCAGACTTGTTCCCGGATGTTTGTGTTTTTGCAGTTCATCTTAGTCAGTGTTAACAGTACATGATGGATCCATTGTTGTAGGAAAGTCACAAAACATTTTTTCTTCGCTTCTTTCCGAATGCAGATATGTATGGAGACCATGTCAAAAAGGGCAGCAAAGTGGAAGCGCTGCTTATTGTTCTTAAGACTAAGCTTGACTTGGAGGCACGAGTGCAACGAGACCTGTTGGAGCTGAAAGGACTAGTGGAAACAATCGATGCCATGTCAACGCGAAAACGACATATATAAGAGTTAGCGTTATAATTGCGCAATGGTTTCTTATTTTAGTAACATTAATGCCATATAAGGTTACACTAAATATAGTATCAATCGTATATTGCAACAACGGGTCTTCAGAAGAGTATATCACTTGGAACGGAGACTGCGTCTAAGCTTTAGGGAAACTGTTGATTTACTGCCTTGGTCCGTTGGTTTGTCCGGTACTCGCAGTCCACTGCGAGCGAACGAGCGCCACCGAGAGAGATGCCGGGCGGCCACAACAACTCCCAGGAGGTGTACCATCCTCCGAACGCGCGCTTCCAGAACGGCAATCGCGTGTACAAAGTGGTGCTTCTTGGCGAAGGCGGTGTAGGAAAATCAGGTAAGCCTGCATTAGTTCAACGTAGAACTAAGGTGCATTGTCGTATATCGTTGTAGGTAGTGAGGAGTGTCCTGGGGTAGCTGTGTAGTAGGCAGTACGAGTGTATACTTGGCTAGTTCAACCTTTACTTAGTTCGGAGTGAAAAAAGTATGTGCGCATGCGTGGTGGCGTACGTGTAAACGTAGTGGGAAGTACGAAGTGGACGTATGGTGCGGAGAGTTCTACTGCGTACATTGTCATTCTCATGAAAAACAGACATTGTCCCTGGAGACAATGCTTTATACTTTGTTGAGGGTTTGGTATTCATTATGGAGTGAACCCACAACCACTGGCTGGTGGCACATTAACACCTGCTCAACAAGCCTGGATAGAACACTGCCATTAATTGAACCTGCCCTATTGTCACTAGCAATACATATTCGAATGAAGTGAGGGCTTCTCAGCTGGCTGAAGAATGTAGGATACACTCAGGGTTCTCTTGCGGAAATCACCAACCAAAGATTTTCTTTGAAATACCAAACGTTACCAACCCTGAGTGATGCAACCCAGCCGGACAAGCTTCTTCAATAATGTAGGGTACAGTTCTTTGGTCATCTTCGCCCTGAAGTAGAACGGAGCATTGCGGTCTAATCGTCGGCAGGATTTTCATCCACGTTCAAGCTAGTATCAGAGAACTTTGTATCCTACATGCCTCAGCCAGCTGAGAGGCCTTATTCGCAGTATTCCTCTCTCCAAGCAACCCTCCCCTGACCCCTCCTTCACACATTGAGTATAGTTGCATGCTGTCTGCGTGCGCGTATGTGAGTGGTGCGCTCATTGAACTGAGCATCTTTTGGTTGAAGTGGTCTGTACCGCATGAGTTGAACCCTAATCGGCACGTTCTAGGGACGTGTGTACTGGCAATTCCCGTTATTCTCGGCATTATTCAGAGCTTCTGCTGTGCATAGTCAAAGTGGTTTAGAGACGGGTGCTTGGTTTTGTACGTGAAGTGAGTGTGTGTATACTTGTGGTGGTAGTCCGTGAACAGGACTGGATTGCATGTGGTCATACTTACCTATTGTAGCATGTGCGGGTGTACAGGGATAGGTCCTCGTGTCGTGTGTGCGTGTGTGTGTGTGTGTGTGTGTGTGTGTGTGTGTGTTTGTGTGCGTGTGTGTGTGTGTGTGCGTGTGTGTGTGTGTACGTGTGCGTGTGCGTGTGTGTGTGTGCGTGTGTGTGTGTGTGTACGTGTGCGTGTGTGTGTACGTGTGCGTGTGTGTGTGTGTGTGTTTGTGTGCGTGCGTGTGTGTGTGTGCGTGTGTGTGTGTCTTTGCATGTGTGTGTGTGTGTGTGCGTGTGTGTGTGTGCATGTGCATGTGCGTGTGTGTGTGTGTGTGTGTGTGTGTTTGTGTAAAGTTACAGTGGTCCCCTTGTAGGTTGCAATGACACAGTAGGTGGTTATGTATTGGAGGGTCTCATGATGTGGGCTATTCCTTGTAAGGCTACATATTTCTCTTTCAGTCTTGAACCACCTATTTGTACTGTCAAGCCCACATGTACACAAATAGTCAGCCTCACCAAGCAAAGCTAAATAGAAGCAATTGTCTGTAGTCAACTACGTATAACCCTCTGATCTCACCCTCCCTCTTCTCCTTCCATCTCTCCTCTCCTCCCTCTCCTCCCTCTCCTTCCTCCCTCTCTCTCCTCCCTCTCCTATCTCTCTCCCTCCATCCTCCCACTTTCTTCCCCCACCCCCACCCCCCGCCCTTGACAGCTCTGACATTGCAGTTTGTCAGCCATATCTTCCATGAAGACCATGACCCTACCATCGAGGATGCTTACCAAAAACAGGTTGTCATTGATGGCAAGCCTTGTATCTTGGATGTATTGGACACAGCTGGACAGGTGGGGGAGGAGGGGTGGGTTGGATGGGTGGCAAGGGGATTGTGTGAGTGAGGGGTTTAGACGAAGGTGTTGTATGGACGATCCATTAAGAGTGATCTGTTAGCCAACCAAGAGGGCAGACAATGGACTATGACATCAGAGTTATGCCTTTTGTGAATCCAGTAGTTTGGTCCAGTGAATGCAGGCACCCCTTTGGTATGTACACTTGTGAATTCTCTAGTACAATGCAGTTTGCTAGAGTAACCCACCTGTGGTGCAGGGTGGATCACTGAGTGTGTAGGTACAGTAAAGTACCAACAAGACCTTCATTCCACACAGCCTCCACGCAACCTCCACTCTTTACGTATTGTACTCCAAGTGCACACACATACCTATACCAGTAGTATACATACCTATTGCAGTAGTATACATACAAAGTTTCATGGGACGTACGTATATTTTGCGATGATGGCGACCCGTGCCAAAGAAGTGCTTGTGCATGTACCGAGTGATCTGTCTTGCTACAGTCACTTTGGAGAAACACTCCTGGTGCCATCACAAGTTGTAGACATGTCTGCTACTCATCTATGTAGCTATGCCGTAGCCACGGTCATGGCTATCAGGTGTAAGAACAAGTCCAGTCGGCATTGGTAGGAAACTTTTGCAGTGCAAATGAAAAGTTGAAAACAAGGAAGACCCTCTAATGATGGCTCTCGCGAAAGACGGTCTCCTAGTGGCCACGTTCCGTGAACTATCCGAAAGTGTTTTGTTTTTATTTTCATGAACCAGCACGCATTTGCGAAATTTACGTTTGTATGTATCCAGTACCACAGAATCCAACAAGTTCCTGCCAATCTCTTACCCTCAGTAGGTAAGGCTGCTAAGAACTGAGATAACACCTACAACATGCGGTCACTGGCACCTGTAGTCGTGTAGTGTGGTCAGGAAGCTGTAGTGGGCTTGCGTATGTCATCCATGACTTCATGTATGCGTTGGTGCCAGTCTTCCCCGACTGGCATCCTGTGTGTGTGCGTGCACCACTGCCCTTGTATGTGCACACAGAATCCCTTGTGTGCGCACTCCTGTATCAAGGCATAGCAACAGGTGATGTCTTTCGTGTCTGTAGGCAGGTACGTAATTTGAGTCACATAGCTGGTTGTCACTGAACTGCTGTGTTCTCTTTAGGCTGTGTTTAAAGGATGCAGAACCCTCCTTGCTCCTTGCGGCAATAGACCTACGTAGCACCGTACCCTGCCTGTAACACTATACATAAGTCATGTGGTGTGGACAATACCACAGTAAGAGTCAGCGACATGACAGCAGTCTCACAGTTGCACATCAGTGCTAGCGTTTCAAAGTCTGTTTTGGCATACATTCACTGGACTCGTATGGTGTGTACCCGTTGCACACTGTGTTCAGGAGAGAGGCAGCTGAAGTGCATGCGCACTGCACCCAGTGAAGTGTGTAATGCAGCCCAAAGTGACTAAAGTGCATCACTTACGTACAACACCTGGAGCACACATTGGATGCTGGTTATGGAACCAGATTACTTACACACACAAGATTCGTGCATAAATGGATGGTACTCCAGACAGTAATACATTAAAGTCTATTATTGCTAATAGACTGCAAGTTATTTACCTCATAGCTCAATGGAAAGCTAATGGAAAATGTGATGCACTCGTGTTTGTGAGATTAACGAAACTGATAAACCGCTGCGGCAAACACAGGCTTCATGCCATACAGTACTGCACTTCGCCAAGCTGCGAATCAAGTATCCCACCTGTTTTCAAATTTGCATTTCAAATTCACTTTCTTCTTTCCCGATTTGGCAGTCATTTTCAAAACATGCATAAATGGGGCACACTTTGCCTCTGTAGGAGAGTCAACCACAGAAGCTGCGTGAACTTGTGTATGTGCACTCTCCTTCATCCAATGCAGGAGGAGTTTACAGCCATGAGAGAGCAGTACATGCGTGGCGGGGAGGGGTTCATAGTGGTCTATTCTGTGATCGATAGGAACAGCTTTGAGAAGATAAGAAAGTTCAAGGATATGATTGAGAAGGTTCGAAACATGGATGTAAAGGACATTCCTCTGGTATTGGCTGGAAATAAGAGGGATTTGACAGACAAGAGGCGAGTTACCAAGGCTGATGGCGAAACGCTGGCGGAGGAACTAGGGTGCCCCCTCTTTGAGACATCTGCAGCTCTGAGAGAGAATGTAGACGAGGTGTTTCACTCTGTCGTCCGTGTGATTCGGACAAAAGAGCGAGAAGAGTATCAGAGGCAGCAAGGCACCTTGCGTAGTAGCCGGAAGGGCGGTGGCTTGTGCTCCTGTTTCTCTTCCTCTGCAGTAGACTGAAGTTTTGCGTAGTCGTCTCTGTGCAGCCAGCCGAATCGTATTGTCTGCCTTGTTTTCAGAACTAATAATATTGCTTTGTATATCATAATAATAACATTATGCAGTATAGCAATACGTATGTACATATTTGTTCCATACACACCACTTGTACCCACCACTGATTTGCATGTGAGATGCATTAATTAATTGTGTGTGCCATTTAAAGAAGTTCCATTGGTGTGTTATAATTACTTACCTGCGTACGTACGTACGTACATAAACAGTATGTGCATGTATACAGTACTAGTGCACTCTCCTTGGCCATGATGGCCAGGAATATTGCTGTACATAAAATTAATTAGATATTAGATGTACGTATACGTAACAATTGGATCATGTTGCAATTGCCTGCACATGACTTGCAATTGTACGTGTATATGTATGTATGAAGCGATCAGAGCTCTATGTACGCAAGTGTAGGCTGTTTCTTCATATAAGACTCACAAAATATGCTGAGTCAGCCTTATATGTATGTACGTCTGTATAACATAGTACTAGTATAACATAGCATGCAGTAATATATAGTCTCTGGTATCTTTCGTGTCTTTTGTGACTGTGGTGTTTCTACCGCCTGTGACCGGGTGTCTCTGGTGTCTCTGGTGTCACAGAGGCACCAGAGACTAAGACACTATATATTACTGCTGTGTTATACAGACGTAAAAAGGCTGACTCAGCATATTTTGTGAGTCTAAAATTAATAACCCAAATGTATTATACGCACCTACGTACAAGAACCAGCTATGTATGTAGCTGTATGTACTTCATGTTTTCATACGTATACGCATGTGCATGCATAGATGGTATGACGTGTGCATATTGTGAACCCATGCATAGCATGCAGTGACTCCCATTAATAATATACAGCATAAATTACACGTATACTTCAATCACACAATTAATGAACACAATTAAACTACCTATTTTATAGCTAGCTGTACAGTATTATATTGACTGATTGGATGTCATTCACTTTGCAACAGACATGCATGAACACTTGAGCCAATTGTACAACTGTCAAGTGATTGCAGATTTCAGTTATTAATTAATTATTACACTAATTATACCATTAAGCTGCACTTCCAGTACAACTCATACTGCCCCAACGCTGTGGTAGTTATGGTGCATACACAAGTGCAGACACTTGAAGGAACAGAACGACAACTCAAGCACCACAGACCTAGAGTGTTCTTGAACCAAACAATCCATTCTCGATTGAAAATCACTTGTTACGGAAGGGCAGTTGAGGTAGGTAGATAAAGCGCTCACAAGGCTGTGCTCATCTCTCCAGCCTTCCTGGACCAGGCATCGCACTGTCCTCTTCTCTCTCATGTAGGGCACGCCACAGATGCAGTAGCCCAAAGGGACTAGGAGTCCCCCGAGGAGCGGAGGTATTTGGAGAACTTGGGGAATCAGTTCTGGCAGCCAGATCCAGTCAACGCCACTGGTAACGTAATCTGTGTGTCAAGGGGTGAAATAATGTGCTAATTAAGGGAAGCTGTGTGTTGTGATTGAGCGACTCTAACTTTGCTGTATGACAGCATACGGTATCATCCGACTGTCACAAAACAAAGCCTTATACATCCACCACTTGTACATGTGTCAGATCATGCTGATGTGTCCTGCTAGAGTTTCCCCTATACAGCCTGCATGCACTCTGTATAGTAATACTGATGGTGTGTGTGTGTGTGTGTGTGTGTGTGTGTGTGTGTGTGTGTGTGTGTGTGTGTGTGTGTGTGTGTGTGTGTGTGTGTGTGTGTGTGTGTGTGTGTGTGATGTATGCTGTGTGTGTGTGTGTGTGTGTGTGTGTGTGTGTGTGTGTGTGTGATGTATGCTGTGTGTGTGGTGTGGTGTGCACGCATGTGTGTGCGCTGTGTGCTGTCGTGTGGTATGTGTGTGGTGGAAGAAAAGACTGTTCAAACAATTATAGAAATGGTCACATTACGTGCCTTTCAGAGCCATGTGCACTTGACGAGCTGCTAGTTCTTGAAGTGAGAAGGGAAGAGAACCACATGTGGCCAAGGGGCTGTTGTCACTATCTACGGTCCAGGTAGATGCTGACACTCCGTTCAATTGGGACTTAAGATCCATATCGATTCTACATAATGACATGTGCACGCTGTGACAACAAATTCCACACAAGTCTTCACTAGGTCCAATATTACATGTTGTAAGGTACACTTCACAACACTGCATCACTACCGTTGCAAATCTACTGCCTGAGCACTGCTATACACTAGTAAATACTACTACACAGCAGCTATATGTGGACATGTCACTGCATTGTACTGTATACGTACGCACACATGAAAGAACTTATTATGCACTGGGCTTACACGTAACAGGAATGAACATTATTAAAAAGGCTTTAATCGCAAAGGCCTCTGTCAGCTATAATTTAAAATAGTTTTGCAACTGACCGAGACTTACTGTTTATTGCATCCACATTAGAAGCTCGCAATATTCCACAAGTTCATATACACGTACAGTGTTCATATGTGCCATAGCTCAAGCCTCCTCTGCACTACTGTACCTACAACCCCCTCCTGCACGATGGCTTACCCAGCAGTCCCAACTAATTTGAGGGAGGTGCACCCAAGGAGGGAGGCAGGGACAGCTCTCAGCTTTGGGTTGGAGTCCACCAGTAAGCTCTCCAGGTACTGCAGGTGACCCAAGCCTGGTATATATGGAGTAGAGGAAGAGATGATGGTGAGGCAAGTCTGTGATTGTCGCAGCAACCATGTGACGACCATGTGATGACCACATGTGGTGTCATGTGATCGCTTTGGGGTAGACATGGCAACCATGTGATTACCATGTGATGACATGTGGTGACTGTGTGAAACCTTTGAATCGTTTGTGACTAGACATTAGGGGTCTGGATGCTGCACGAGGCTACAGAACACCTTTTCAGTGGGTCTGGTTCGCGAGATTAGGTGAGACTGGGAACTGGTCTCTTACTCAGTCAACTTCTTTACAAATGACTGTACGCCGTCGAAAGGTGGTCTGATAAAACTGCACTCACATTCCAACTGATCGAGAAATATATTAATAGTAATAGCATGCCACGACTACAGACATTGCACTTAAGTGAATACAGAAAGTGAAGATAAACAATGCAGGTCTGATCAAATCTAAGTGAGACCATTCGTGCACGCAGGAATTGCATGCAGGACACCTCGCTTGTGTTTGGCTAGAATCCATAAGTTCATTGTGGCCATTCACAGCAAATGGCACCTTCCAGAATTCTGCAGCACTCTCTTTCTAACTGTCAATGCAGCCCTGGCTGCTTCAATGAACACCTCCTGTACTCCTGTATTAGTGAGTGCGGAACACTCCATGTACTTCACTACACCGATGTCCCTGGCACACTCCAGCCCCTGCTGGTAGGTGATCGGGGAGAGACCTCTCGTGGCAAGGTGGCTGATCACCTGAGGGTCATCTCGGAGGTCCTCCTTGGTCCCAATTAGGAGGATGGGTGTTCTAGGGCAGTGGTGACTCAGCTCAGGGTACCACCGTTCTTTGACATTCACAAACGACTGTGGTTCATCGACGGAAAAACACAACAAGAACATATCTGTCATGTGGTAAGAAAGGGGCCTCAGCTGATCATATGCCTCTCCACCTGCCACATCCCACAGTTCAATGTCTATGTCAGTCTCATCCACCACCCTGCTATCCACCCAGCTCTCGAACACAAGTGGGATGTAGTCCCAAGGATAAGTCCCTCTGACATATCTGGTAAGCAGAGTTGTCTTGCCAACAGCTGTATCCCCAGCAGTGACAAACTTCAGGTAGGTTCTGCTCATGACAATGGTGGAGGGTCAGAGTAACTTGACCATCACCCTCACACAAGAACACTTCTGCATTTCTACAGCAGCTTAGTCACATGCCTACCTCATGGCTGTAGTTACTAAAAATAGCTTTGAGACTATAAATAGTAGCAATACATCATTGTACAATTAGAAGCCTTACCCAGCAGCAACAATAATAAAATGACTACAACAACCAGCCACCCCACAGCCTGTTTGTGAAGCAAAAGATCTCTGCAGAGTATGGCTAGCTATTAGTTCTAGGTGCCTGTGCATAGCTGCCTAGCTACAACCTGAAATGGATGTATTCAAATTATTCATCAGTTGCTATGCACATGTGAGCTGCCTCAACGTAGACAGCTTGTGTTACTGTAATAGCTATTGGTTGTTGCAACAACACTAAAACTATTTTAGCAACATTCTGGCAGCAGGTGTTCAAACAGATTTACGTATATCAACAAAGAGTAGCAACAGACTGTACGTATACGTACTTGTGCTGGGATGTGGAGGTGCAGTAGTGTCAGAGCATGAGAATATTTGCGTTTTACGTCTAACCCACCATAGACCACAAAACGGCTTCTAGTGGACGGTCTAGCAAACCATGCAACACTATTCGTGGATGATATACATGCCCGAGGGTTGGAGGCTTGCACTGGAAGTTTGTGCATAACGCATATGCTTGCTGCTACATCACTACTCAATCATGCATACGTATGTGTACAAACACGATATCTATGCACACAACACAGAAGGTAAACAAGTACTGCTTTGATCCCTACTGTGTGAGTCCAGTTGAACACACTGAAAATGGAAATGGGTGCAAACTTGCATGCAAGTTATGTGAAAGCATATCACAGTAAGTTATTATTATTATTATTATGATTATTATTCAACCAGGCTTTTGTCTCCTATGCAGGAGGTAGCCGCTAGTACACATGGCAACATAATATGACTGATGAATGGGTAATATTGTCAGCATAGTAATTACATACTATAAATGGGGTATAGTACTTCAATTTAAAAGTCCATACAGCCTATTTAAAATTATCATCCCATCTCTTCTTTGGGCGTCCTCTTGGTCTTTTCCCAACTACATCACCTTCATACACCTGCTTCACCAGTCTACTGCCATCCATTCTCTCTAGCTTCTCCTTCCACCTCATCTGCCTGTCCTTCATCATGTCCACCACCGCCACTTGTCCTAGGGACTGACGGATGTCCTCATTCCTCATCCTGTCTAGCCTTGAAACACCCTCTATTCTTCGCAAACACATAATTTCACAAGCTTGCAACCTACTTTCATGTCTCTTTTGCACTGTCCACGTTTCGCAGCCATACAGAAGAGTAGGCACTACCATCGCATTAAAGACCCGCAGTTTCGTTTCCTTCTTTAACTCCCTCCGCTCTAATACTTCCTTCCTCATCGCTCCCACCACCCTCGTCGCGGCACCTATTCGTTGTTCAATATCCTCCTCACTCGACCCATCAGCACTGATACTTGACCCAAGATACTTTAAACTCTGCACCTCTTCAATCTTCTCACCGTCAATTGTCACACTGCATCCCTCTTCTACTCTGCTTACAACCATCACCTTAGTTTTCCCCAAATGCATCTTCATCTCCCACTTATCCATAGCTGCCTTCAACACTTCAAGGTTCCTCTGTATGTCCTCCTTCCTCTCCGTGACCATTACAATATCATCAGCAAATAGTAACACCTGTACCTTTGTGTTAGATAACTGCACTCCCCCTACAAAATCGTCCATTGCCTCCCTAATTATTCCATCTATGTATATATTAAACAACCATGGTGACATCACACACCCTTGCCGAACACCTTGATAAATAGGGAACCATCTTGACAGTTTTCCATTGACCCTCCTGATTATCGCTGTGCAGCCTCCCTAACTCTCAATGCAGTCATCACTAGCTGCTTCTAAGAACACTGCCTGTACTCCCTTCTCACTGAGTGCGAAACACTTCTACGAACACCTCATGTACTCCCATATTAGTGAGTGCGGAACACTCCATGTACTTCACTGCACCGATGTCTCTGGCACACTCCAGCCCCTGTTGGTAGGTGATCGGGGAGAGACCTCTCGTGGGAAGGTGGCTGATCACCTGAGGGTCATCTCGGAGGTCCTCTTTGGTCCCAACTAGGAAGATGGGTGTTCCTGGGCATAATCGGTTCAGCTCAGGGTACCACACTTCTTTAACACTTCAAAAGATGATGGAGTATCGATGGCAAATTAAACACAGCAGGAACACATCCATTCATGGTAAGGCATTAGTCCGCCATATTCATGTCAACCTGTATTATCCCACAGTTGAATGTTCACTTCAGTACTAGTGTTATTCACGACCTTATGACCCGTCCAAGTCTGAAGCACATTGGGCACATACTGACGCTCTGGCGGAGGACAAGCACCACTGAGATATCTAATCACCAGAGATGTCGTCCTGCCAAGAGCTGCATTGCCAATGACGACTAACTTCACGGGAGGGGCTGGAGTGTGCCAGGGACATCGGTGCAGTGAAGTACATGGAGTGTTCCACACTCGCTAATATGGGAGTCTAGGAGGTATTCATGGAAGCATGCAGCAATGACTGCATTGAGAGTTACAAAGGGAGGCCAAAACGCGACGATGTTCAAGATGGAACATGCTGTGATGGACTTTCATCAAACTTGCATGCAATTCTGCATTCATACCATTATCTGTGTACACTGGACTCACGCAGTAGTGATCAAACAGTATAGCTATTACATACTACTTGTTGAAGTTTGCCTTCTGTAGTAATTGTGTGTAGAATGTGTGTGCATACATGATACACAGCATTGATTCGTATGCGTGTGTATACATGATACAGCATTGATTCGTATGTGTGTGCATACATGATACAGCATTGATTTGTATGCGTGTGCATACATGATACAGCATTGATTCGTATGCGTGTGCATACATGATACAGCATTGATTCGTATGCGTGTGCATACATGATACAGCATTGATTCGTATGCGTGTGCATACATGATACAGCATTGATTCGTATGCGTGTGCATACATGATACAGCATTGATTCGTATGCGTGTGCATACATGATATAGCATTGATTCGTATGCGTGTGCATACATGATACAGCATTGATTCGTATGCGTGTGCATACATGATACAGCATTGATTCGTATGCGTGTGCATACATGATACAGCATTGATTCGTATGCGTGTGCATACATGATACAGCATTGATTCGTATGCGTGTGCATACATGATACAGCATTGATTCGTATGCGTGTGCATACATGATACAGCATTGATTCGTATGCGTGTGCATACATGATACAGCATTGATTTGTATGCGTATGCATACATGATACAGCATTGATTCGTATGCGTGTGCATACATGATACAGCATTGATTTGTATGCATGTATCATCCAGGAATCATGTATACCAAATGTTTCATGCTATACCTCCATTGGAGAGCACCTTTGTGGCAGAGGGCCTAGCAGATTAGAAGCTTACAACACCATTCTATCATGGCTCAGCTCCTGACACCTCACTCACTCTCCACAGCACAGTGCAGGCATACTTGTCTGCACATCTCATATACACTGTTAATACTGCCTATATTGAATATAGGCAGTGACCTGGCTGTTGATAATCATGCAGATTAGAGGACGAATACAGAAGAAAAGTATACATTAACCTGACATTAACCATATATACAAGGTTTGAAGTTGTGACAACAGCCCTACAAAAACATTTGACAAATATTGTAATGTACACACAATTAGTCACACATACATGAAATACCATACAAGGGGAATTATATGCCAGACCAATATGTATGCCCCGTGACCAATTACAGCATGGTGCACTTGGTGAGAGTAGCATGACTGTTCATATCACGACAAGATGCACCTTCTCGAATTCTGATGCAATGCTGCCGCCTCTCTAACTCTCAATGCAATCATCACCGCTTCTAAGAACACCTCCTGTACTCCCGTATTAGTGAGTGCAGAACACTCCATGTACTTCACTGCACCGATGTCCTTGGCACACTCCAGCCCCTGTTGATAGGTGATCATAGAGAGACCTCTCGTGGCAAGTTTACCAACGATTACAGGATCATCTCGGAGGTCCTCCTTGGTCCCAACTAGTAGGATTGGTGTTCCTGGGCAGAAGTGGCTCAGCTCAAGGCACCACCGTTCTTTAACATTTGCAAAAGATGAGGGAGTATCAATGGCAAAACACAGCAGGACCACATCTGTCCCAGGGTAGGCAACCAACGGCCTCAGGCGTTCATAGTCGTCGTAACCCGAAACATCCACCACTTCAATGTCCACATTGGTCCCATCCACAACCTTATGATCCGTCCAATGGTCAAATACAGTGGGAATCCACTCTGAAGGATAAGTGCCTTTGATATATCTAATCACTAGAGGTGTCTTGCCAGTAATTACATCACCAACAGTGACTAACTTCACGTGGACGCGGGCACTACTCATGGCACTTGATGTACAGGGTTAAAGTACCTTTCTACTCGTACAAGACACACTCTTCATACAGCAGGATCAGACGAATTCCTTACGGTTGTACGGCTAGCTAAAATTAGAAGAAAGATAGTCTGGAAGCGCAGTCTCGTACCGACCTTTGTCGATTGGTCGCCATTTTATTCGCCGCCAAGGGGTAAAACCGTTGTACGGTCCCCTTAGGGGCAAGCGGTGACGAAAAAACGCGGGCGGAAAAGGTACTAACAGGAACCCTTCTTACGTCATTTTACGGTACCGGCGCATGTTACCTTCGCCTTAGGTGTGTGCTAAACCAGCTCAGGCTTGCCCCACGCTATCAAAGACACCCGGGAAGCGGTAAATAGAATGGCGGCCGACAGACGGAGTCAGGTTACGACACTAGTCAACGCCACTGGCACACTCGCAGATAGTCAAAAAGTGGGTAGAGGCTCATGGGGGGTCAGTTGTATACATTTTGCTCTCTTGCAGGATCGCCCAATCTCCCAGCTATATATAAGCCAGGCTGCAGCCCAACGCCCAAAACACACACAGTCACACCTATGCTGTGCACTGCGCTTAAAGCTATTTCTGTCAACGCTGTTGCTGCAGATGAGCCCTATAGTGTTTAGTATCAGATGGGGGTACAGCTCACTCCTTTGATTGGAGTGGAGAATTGCCCCTCTCCTGCTGGTTTTATCTTCCAGCATCCACACATATTACAATTAGATGCTGCTGAAATGAGTCGTCAGGCACTAGCACTGCTGGAAGCAGACGAGCATGCAGCTGGATAGCTAGTCCAGATCTGTTTGAGCAGATATTTTCAGACCAAAGTTCCACCTGGTGATTTCCTAAAGATAGTTATTCATGGAACATTTAGATGTGTCCAGAAGACAGTGGAAAACATTGCACGGAAGGCACTGGCTGGCAATCCCGCATGCAGGTCTGAACAAAGCCGGCACGCAGTAGCAATCAACCTACTTAAGTGTGGAACGTCAGGAATGCAACCCTTGGATTGCACAATCCTAAGACCTCCTTCTTCGACCCCCACTGCCTTAGCCCTCAACCACACTTAGCCTTATTCTACTTCCAAAAAATGGCCCTCAACAGCCCTTAACCTCTTAATTGTATATACTTCCACAAAGTAGGAAGAAAGCAACTTTATTTCTACTGCTACTATACATCAAATGGTAGCTCCTAGCCACTATATGAATGATGCCCTTAAAACTGGCAGCTAGCGAGGTATGGCATTCCATAGCTACAGCTAGTCCATCAATCAACAAAATGCCCATCAAGGTTTGTTTCCTTACATAGCTAGCTACCAATGCTACGTTGTACCTATAGTCTTACAATTGAAGGAACAACAAAACAGCCTATGCAAAAATTACTCTACACACATTGCACTTTTATATATTTTGCAAATTAATACAGACAGTGCACATAAACAAAGCATGGGTCTGATCAATCACAGAAACGCAGTCATGTACACAATGTATGCAGGCTTGTAGGCAAAATTGAATGGAGCTAAGACCAACAGTTCATCATTACCCATCACAGGAATGCCACTTTAAAAAACTGCTGCCACCCTCTCTCCTTCCAGGAGCACCTTCTGTAGCTCCTTCTCAGAGAGTGAGGAACACTCCATGTAGTACACTGCACTGATATCCCTGGCACACTCCAGCCCCTGTTTGTGGGCAGTGGTGATCAGCTCAGGGTACCTTTGTTCTTTGACATTCGCAGAAGACGGAGCATCAAAAGCAAACACAGCAGGAACACATTAGTACGGGGTATGAAAGAGGCCTTAGCAGATCTACCAAGTCTCACACATCTGGAGTGAGACACACACACACTTGACTGAAGGTGGGGTAACAGCCCTACAAAAAATTCACGGCTAAGAAAATACACGCACTCAGATAATACTACAGATAGACAACAGCAGCAAACAGACAAAGCAGGTCTGATCAAACCAATGTGTAGACCCAGTCACACACACACACACGGAAAATGACATACGCACAGGACCAATATGTCTGCCTATCACAGCATGTTGCACAAGTTGCACGTTCTTGAGTTTCTTTGCAACTCTGCTGCCTCCCTAACTCTCAATGCAATAATCACTGCTTCTGAGAACACCTCATGTACTCCCATATTAGTGAGTGCAGAACACTCCATGTACTTCACTGCACCGATGTCTCTGGCACACTCCAGCCCTTCCTGGTAGGTGATCGGGGAGAGACCTCTCATGGCAAGGTTTCCAACAACTACAGAGTCATTTCGTAGGTCCTCCTTGGTCCCAACTAGGAGGATCGGTTTTCCTTGTTGGCGGTAGTACCACCGACCTTTCACATTTAAAAAAGATGTTGGATTATCAATAGCAAAGCACATCAGGAACACATCTGTATCAGGGCCGGAAAATACTGGTCTTAAGATATCACCGTCTGAAACATCCCATAGTTCAATGTCTACTTCAGTCCCATCCACCACCTTACGATCCATCCAGTGATCAGTCAGAATGGGAAACTGCTGCGACCTGTAAGTACCTCTGAGATGTCTAGTCACCAGGGCTGTCCTGCCAACAGATCTATCGCCAACCATGACTAATTTTACGCGGATAAAATCTAACGTAACCGGCCGCCGTATTCCTACCTCCATTTTCACCAAGATACCGACCAATGACGTCAGCCGTAAAAATGGAGGTAGGTGGCTGTGCAAGGAGACGACGCCGGACTCGTCTCGAACCAGACCCTATATATGTGAGCGTCCACGCAAAAACCCGGCTTCGTGCATAATTGCATACTGTTCAGGAAGCGGAATAAACGAAATCGCGAACGAAATCGTTCGCCTCTGCGGAATGGTACGCGGTGCCGTGAATCGACGTAGTGGAAGTGATACATCTCTGCGAGAGCTTTCATTTGATACCTAATTTGTCTTGTTTAGCTCAAAGGCTAGCTTTTCGTTAACGTTTTGAGGTAGCAAGTGTGTTGGCAGAACTAGAAGAACTGGTTTGCCCGCTGAATAGAAGAATAGGCGCCCTTGGCAAGCAGCAAACGTTTGTCACAGCTTTGGACAGCGCGGGAAGGGGCGAAATAGCTTCTCGTTGTTTCCTTTCTACGGAAGAAGCGGCTGATGCCCGCGAAGGAGAAGATAAAGGTCTCAGTTTGCGATTTCGAGCCGCTGCGTAGAAGCAATGATCCAGCCACAACTGGAGGATGAGGCACACTCAATTCATCGATTCGCCGCCCGTGTCAGCAGATCTTAGAATAGAATGAAGCTATGCGGACAAGCAAGATTACCTCCTCACGAAATTCTTGGCAGAAGTTGTAGCTGTACTGTAAGTCCTTAATTCACCATGCTCTAGCTTTCCTGAGGCACCATTGCCCTTATATTCGCAATAGCAGTTTACAGCTGCCTAGTTTACAGCTCAGCTTCGTGCACAACACAGATATTGTAGCACTCTAACCAACATTTGCTAGCTTTTTACCGAGGGAAAGTAGATAGCTAGGTAGCTTCTGTCCTGCGACCAAATGCATTTTACTTGGTGGACAGATCTGTAGGAAGAAATGTTACTTCAAATATACATGCAGTTAGTAGAGAATCCTTAGAGAACCTTTGGAAAACTGATATAAGCACAGATATTGACTTTTTTCAAGTGTATGAGGCCATGAATATATTTATAGGGATCATGAATATTATTATCATTGCTTATGAATATTATAATTAGGTAGAACATTTATTTTATACTCAAATATCTCGCAGTAGGAATGGAAATGGAGGCTGCTCTTGCAGCAGCTGATGCCTTTCGCATAGATGATGCATCATGTGCAGTAACTCAATTTTGGGCAAATATACACGAAACCGGTTTTTTGCATGGACACACACATATATTATAAATATCCTCCGCGGTTGCGCAACAGTAGTGACGCGGAGTGGCTATCAAAGACATCCGGGCCACGGAAAATAGAATGGCAGCCGACAGATTGGGTCAGGTTATGACACGCTAGTCAACGCCACACTCGCAGATAGACAAAAAGTGCATGGGGGGTCAGTTGTATACATTTTGCTCTCTTGCAGGATCGCCCAATCTACCAGCTATATATAAGCCAGGCTGCAGCCCAACGCCCAAAACACACACAGTCACACCTATGCTGTGCACTGCACTTAAAGCTATTTCTGTCAACGCTGTTGCTGCAGATGAGCCCTATAGTGTTTAGTATCAGATGGGGGTACAGCTCACTCCTTTGATTGCACTATATGAATGATGCCCTTAAAACTGGCAGCTAGCGAGGTATGGCATTCCATAGCTACAGCTAGTCCGTCAATCAAAATGCCCATCAAGGTTTGTTTCCTTACATAGCTAGCTACCAATGCTACGTTGTACCTATAGCCTTACAATTGAAGGAACAACAAAATGGCCTATGCAAAAGTTACTCTACACACTTTGCACTATTATATATTTTACAAATTAATACAGACAGTGCACATAAACAATGTATGGGTCTGATCAATCACAGAAATGCGGTCATGTACACAATGTATGCAGGCTTGTAGGCAAAATTGAATGGAGCTAAGACCAACAGTTCATCATTACCCATCACAGGAATGCCACTTTAAAAAACTGCTGCCGCCTTCGCTCCTTCCAGGAGCACCTTCTGTACCTCCTTCTCAGAGAGCGAGGAACACTCCATGTAGTACACTGCACTGATATCCCTGGCACACTCCAGCCCCTGTTTGTGGGCAGTGGTGATCAGCTCAGGGTACCTTTGTTCTTTGACATTCGCAGAAGACGGAGCATCAAGAGCAAAACACAGCAGGAACACATTAGTACGGGGTATGAAAGAGGCCTTAGCAGATCTACCAAGTCTCACACATCTGTTAGTGAGTGCAGAACACTCCATGTACTTCACTGCACCAATGTCCATGGCACACTCCAGCCCCTCCTGGTAGGTGATCGGGGAGCAATCACTCATGGTAAGGTCGCCAATAACTACAGAGTCATTTCGTAGGTCCTCCTTGGTCCCAACTAGGAGGATCGGTTTTCCTCGGTGGGCGGACCAGCCCAGGTTCTCTGACCAGCCTACGGTGCCACTGACCTTTCATATTTAAAAAAGAGATATTGGATTATCAATAGCAAAGCACACCAGGAACAAATCTGTATCAGGGCCGGAAAATGCTGGTCTTAGGGCGTCTGAAACATCCCATAGATCAATGTCTACTTCAGTCCCATCCACCACCTTACGATCCATCCAGTGATCAGTCAGAATAGGAAAATGCTGCGACCCGTAAGTACCTCTGAGATGTCTAGTCACCAGGGCTGTCCTGCCAACAGATCTATCGCCAACCATGACTAATTTTACGCGGGTATTTCCTGCCTCCATTTTCACCAAGATGCCGACCAATGACGTCAGCCGTAAAAATAGAGGTAGGCTGTTCGAGGCGACTACGCCGGACGTAGTATGGCGTAGCTGACCCTGACTACACTACTCATGGCCCTTACTGTGCAGAGGATTAAAGCACCTTTCTAACGGTGCAAGACACGGTCTCCTATAGCAGGACAGACAGGCATCTAATTCTTGTATGTGTGAATGCTTGAACCAGCAGGAGGACAAATCTCCACCCCAATCAAAGGAGTGGGCTTTACTTCCATCTCATGCTGGACGCTATAGTACTCCTTGGCAGCAACAAATTGCTTGGCCAGAGTCACTGTCACTTGCCGCCTGCATGCTTACTCTATACAACAGGTGAAGACAGCAGGTGGGATAGCTACTTGGCTGTTAGCTACCACTTTCTACCCATTCAATGGAGGGGAAGCAAGCTAGCTCAGAACTCACACATCTATCCAACACTTCTGTGAGCTTTGAACTTAAGTACAATGCACAATAGGTGTAGCGCACACTGATAGCTAGCTAGTTTTGGGGGGTTGAAGTGCAGCCTGGCCATGGTCTATGTGTAGATTCACCAATCTTGCAGGAAAGTGGAATATAAGTGACCCGTGAGCCTCTACCCACCCTTTCAACTATCTGTACAGCTACATGCAGGTGTTAGCACTTGCATTTATGCAAGGTACATATGAGTAGCCCGAGTATTAGCAGTAAATCGCTTGCAAAACTGTCCTAAATGCTGAGGAATGGTCCACTTTCTGAAAGCTTTATCCTCATTGAATTAACAAAACGGAAGGGGGAGATGAAACAAGGCAGTTGCAACTAAATCAAATATCTTATGTTAAACAGTAAAGGCAGAATACACGGGTTTAAAGCACGATCATTGGCCATTTTTGGTTGCACATGACCTTGTCTGACTCCCCCGGGCTCGACCCTCAGTTCTATTCTACTTCTACAAAAATGGAGGTCGGCAACTTCTACTCTCGTGCCCAGACCTACTCTCATACCCCTCTTCAAAATGGCAGCCATTTTGAGGAAACCGACCAGCCAATCAATGCATTCATTGTGCCTGACCTGTCAGTCACAGGCCATGCAGGCTATCACCAGAATGTACAATTGTTCTCGTAACTGAGGAACGTCAAATTCCCAGCTGCTAGCTGACCCAACACCCCTGACTAGTCTATTTTACTTAAGCATCTTTATACAGCTATACTCCTCTTAGTACTTGCATTATTTGAACATAATGTATGCATAATTATTGCTTGTTTTTATGTGAGTCACAAGCGTAGCTCCTGTTGCTGCTAAAACGTAACCTGTAATACATTTTTGCCTGACAACAAGCTCTTGCAGGTACACAAAGAGCCTAGCTACATTCAGGCACAGACCTTTGCTGAAAAATGGCAACACTTGCAGAATGTGCCAGTTCTCAGGTGGTGTGGGGTAGCTAGCTAGCTTTTGTGCATAGATTCTAGCTAACATATCTATGGTACCTTCAAACTGGTAGCAATACATGGAGTTCAACAAACTGCCGTTCATCAAGGCTTCTTCACTTATAACTATAGCTAGCCACCAATATTATGTTACCGCTCTAGCCCACATTGAAGGGACCAAATGAATCCTTGTGCACAAAATTCCACAGAAAAAATCAACTACAAAGACTCCACTCAGCAATTAATACAGAATTAATACTCTGTACTTAATACAGAATTAATATGGGCATAGACAGCGAACATAAACAAAGTTGGTCTGATCAAACAAAGTAAACCCAGTCATGCATAAAAATAACATGGCTACAGGCAGAATAACACGGAGCTAAAACCACAAATTCGTCATGACATATTATAGCAATTGGCACTTTTTCTGTCGTAATGTTCCCCCCTCCGTTACTCTCATTGCAGCCCTCACTCCCTCTAGGAACACATCCTCTACTCTCATCTCGGTGAGTGCAGAACACTCCATGTACTTCACTGCACCGATGTCCCTGGCACACTCCAGCCCCTCCTGGTAGGTGATCGGGGAGAGACCTCTCGTGGCAAGGTGGCTGATCACCTGAGGGTCATCTCGAAGGTCCTCCTTGGTCCCAACTAGGAGGATGGGTGTTCCAGGGCAATGGTGATTCAGCTCAGGGTACCACCGTTCTTTGACATTCGCAAACGAGGACGGAGCATCAAGAGCAAAACAGAGAAGGAACACATCAGTTCCGGGGTATGAAAGAGGCCTTAGTCGGTCATAGTCCTCGCCACCTGCAATATCCCACAGTCCCATGAGTACAATTCTCCCATCCACCTCCTTATTTGCTGCCCAGTTGTCAAACACAGTGGGAATGTACTCCCATGGGTAAGTCCCTGTTGTATATCGAATCAGCAGAGTTGTCTTGCCAACAGCTCCATCACCAACAGTGACGACTTTAAGGTTCATAGTTCTCATGACAATGGTTGTGGATTTAAGGTCAGTGTACTTCTCTACTGGTTGGACTTTAATTCAAGCACATCTGTTAAAAGCAGAAACAGCCAAATCTGCTTTATTATATAGAGCATAAGGTTACTAAAAATAGATATAACTAATAATAGAATATTACATCATTGTTACTAAAAATAGTGACTGGACTATATTTGCACGTGATTCAACACCACTGTATATATTGGCTACTGAGAATGGCTCAAATTGCACATAGCACTGACAGAGTTGTAGGCTTTGGGGTAGAGACTTGTTTATTACGAGCTGATGTTCCAGCCAACGCAAACAACATTCTGTGAATCACATTGCCATAGCCTCTTCAAGAGAGCATGGCCTAGCTACTTTCAGTCAGTCAGTCAACTTGTACAGTCATGAAACACCATGTTAAAAACGAAACAAATTACCATACAATGGCATTATCCATGTACTGCGCCTCTACATGCCAGCTGTTCATGGGTTAGAGCAGCTCTTGCTCCTCCTCTGACAAAGGCACCAGCAGCCAGGCACAGTTGAACCTGATATGCCAGCCTTGTCACAAGGTATGGTTGTCACAACAAGATGCACCTTCTTGAATTCTGTCCCAATGCTGCCGCCTCTCTAACTCTCAATGCAATCATCACTGCTTCGATGAATACCTCCTGTACTCCCGTATTAGTGAGCGCGGAACACTCCATGTACTTCACTGCACCGATGTCTCTGGCACACTCCAGCCCCTCCTGGTAGGTGATCGGGGAGAGACCTCTCATGGCAAGGTGGCTGATCACCTGAGGGTCATCTCGGAGGTCGTCCTTGGTCCCAACTAGGAGGATGGGTGTTCTAGGGCAGTGGTGATTCAGCTCAGGGTACCACCGTTCTTTGACATTCTTGAGAGACATTGGTTCATCGACAGAGAAGCATAACAAGAACACATCAGTGTGCGGGTAGGCGAGGGGCCTCAGTCTGTCATAGTCCTCCTGCCCCCTTGTGTCCCACATTGCAAAGTTCACCTCTATTGCATCCACGGTCTTGCGCTCTATCCAGTGATCATACCCCACCGAAGGGATGTACTCGCCTGGGAAAGACCCAGTATTGTAAGTTATAAGCAAAGATGACTTCCCTACTACAACAAGCTTGCAGTCCATATCCCAGGGAGAGAAGCAGAAATCCTTTCAGAGCCTCGTAGTACTCAATCCGTTTCTCCCTCACTACTATGAATAGTACACTGTCATATATACCAAATGAGTCTCTTTATGATGATATTCATGCCATAGTATGAATATCATTGCCATAGTATGAATATCATTACTAAACAGGACAGCTCAAGAATGGGACAGTGGCACTTGGTACAGTACAGTACTCCCTCATTCTTCAGTGTGGCTACAAGATCACAGGACCAGCTGTGAAGTTCTGTGTGACTGCTTCAATCACATGTACATGCACGTGTTTCTTTCGGTGCGTTTAAGTTGACAACCAATTTGTGTATCAACCTGTTTCAGGTGATAGAAGAATGCGCAGTATAGCTGAGTTGCGTTGATGAGCTTTCACGTAGCAAATAACCGCAGAGTACGACGTACAAAACTTATCAATCGCAAATGTGCAGTATGTCATAGTAGTGTCAGGCTTGCTATACTAATATATTACATTCTGTCTAGCATCACAGAATGCAATATATGGTCTCAATCCATTTCAGTAGGGTCCTATCCTGTGTACCTATATGCAGACATATGCATGCACCCACTATAGATAGCTACATCAAAAAATTAATGTTCATACGTTTTGCAATAACAAGAATCCATCACTTCAATACTTACTCCAAAGCATGGCTGATTGCAATGTGCCGTATTTTTAAGTGGTTGGAAGAAGAAATTGTGAAACGACGGCACGGAAACAAGACAAGGACAGTGTAGGAGTGGAGTAGTCACATAAACTTATTATAGAAGCACACCCAACCACCATACAACATCACCTTCTGGAAGAGACTCCAATCTGTTTCCACTAAAAGACAGTTCAGATACCAGTGGGAGGCGGCTAAGTTGAGGGGGCAAGCTGGTGAGAATGTTGCGATCTAGACAGAGTCTCCTGAGGGTCTTGCATTTCATCACCTCGGGGGACAACTCAGCAATTTGGTTGCTGCTTGCATCCACGCTCTCGAGACTGCTGCACAACCACAACTCTGGATGCATAAGGGAGGGAAACACCACGTAAAGGGAGAAGGGCACAAGGTGGGATTAGACATTCTAAACTTGTATTAATGTCCATACAATAAAGCTGAGTTGATGCTTTAACGAAACATTTGGAGATACACACACTTTGTGGTGACCTTCTGGTGCACCAAAAGTATACGTGGTTACGTAAATGCTAAGCAAACAACAGCCTTGAAGAAAACAGCTATAGTTTCTTTGCATGAAGCAAACACAAATAGTGGTGCACAAAATCGAGCACAGCAACTAAGCAAGTCTTCAGTTTAAGTATGGAGTTGCTATAAATTCATGTGCATAAATAGCATATTTATGCACATGAATTAGTAGACCTAGTATGCATCAATATACTAGGTCTTCCTTTGCAGACAATACCCTCAGGCTGTACATGTAGGTACCTTTGGGTAGACATGTGAGACTGTTTCTGCTGATACTCAGTCTCCTCAGCTTTGTGAGCTTGTGCACAACTGGGTTCAATGATACAAGGAGGTTAGCGTCCACATTCAAATCCTGAAGTTCAGCCAACTGCCCAATTGCATCAGGGAGTGCAGTGAGCTGGTTGGAATGCAGATACCTTGACAACAGAAAGACTACATGATGGCACAGGAATTCTTATAAACATACATACAAGTATAGCTATGCATGGAATCCAACAACAATGTAATGTCAAACAATAGATGGTTGCTACACCATCTTAGCTAGGATGTGATATTATCATGCATCCCTTGCATGCATTACCAGTAGTGGTGCAGGAGGCTTACAATTCTGTGAGTGACTGCATCTTGGCCAGATTAGGACTCTGCGGAACGTGTGCAGGACGATCACACATTATCACTACAACCAATGCAGGAGGTCAAGAACTATTTGACCCCGATATTAGACAACACGGTCTATGTAGGGGTGGTGTAACTGTGTAGACCGATTCTGGTTTCTCTAGCTAACACGAGCTAGCTACCTAACACGAGTCATTGTCCATGGCTTGAACAAGTGATCGATCATTGAAAACTGTTCAACTTACCAGTTCTTTGAGCAGATTCTGCTTTAAATGCATTTTCAGCAAGTTCTCTTGGAACCACGGGTCCTCCAACACGTTTTCGGGGATAGACTCCAGTCTGTTGTAGTTCAAACTCAACGCCGTTGTTTTGACGGCCATTTTGTCTCAGCAACCTTCATCACCCAAAATGTCTTCCCCCCACCATGCATGCTCCAACCGGCCGCCTTGCAGGATCAATCCTCTCATCTGCTAGCTGCGAGCGAGGATGAGGAATTTGGAATTGATTGAGGGCATCTGTCTACCATGCTGTGGCCTGTTGAATGGTCCAAGATGCCTAACAGTAGACATGGACACTGGGATGGTTTGGACTGTTGACCGAAATGGTCTCTTCAGTCTGTCCACTGGAGATAAGGCAAGGCATACACGAAAAGGAGGGCATTTAACGTGTATTTTTGCATTCACTGTGTATTCGTGTTTCATACCATCCCTCATTGTCCTTTCCATATAGGAGTTTTGTCCCATTGTTCCAATCATGGATTCAGGGCAAGTCAGCCCTGGTGCTCGGTTTGTTGGTGTGCAGTACATTCCTGACACAGAAACCATCTGCATAGCAGTGTCCACTGGGGAAGTGTTGACATACAGCTTGGTTACAAATGAGGTGAGGTGTGAGGCAAGTGTGCATATAGAATGGGAGTAGTAACTCAAATATTTAATAATACACACCAACCTACAGTACTTTATTCTACATGGGACACCTCTCTACTGAGAGACACTGTCTGCAGTCCCAAACGCATTCAGCTGTGTACATTTCTACTGATACGCATCTCTGAACTATAAACACCAGGAGACAGCTTGGTTCGATTTTTTTCATTGTACCTTGTAGACAGGCTGTAATGTTTCTGCTTAAGTGCTCTTTGTTTCTCCATGTAGTTAGAGTGTGTAGGAGTAGTGGATGGCGGAATCACCTGTATGTCATGGAGCCCAGACCAAGAGGTGGTAGTCTTTGCAACTGGTCTCCACAACCTCATACTAATGAACAAAGACTTTGATCCAATTGTCGAAACAGCCTTACACACAACAGAAGCAGGAGAAGGTGTGCAGTTGTCATGTACCGTGTACCATTAAGAAATTACCCATTATGCAATCCATATCGTATTCTCTACAGCTGAGCCAGTTAGTGTTGGATGGGGTAAAAAGGAAACTCAATTTCATGGATCGGTTGGCAAGGCAGAAAGGAACAAAAAGTCAGAGGTAAGTGCTATGAGAACTGTAAAACATGCAATGGCAATTGGAATCAATCTTCAGAGAGTGGTGGCTTTTAGAAAAGCCGTTTTGAATGAAGTGTTCAGATAGTCATTAGTTTACTTGCTGCTAGTGTACTTGGTCACAGCCTTGGTACCCTCAGAGACAGCATGCTTGGCCAACTCTCCTGGCAGGAGGAGGCGGACTGCAGTCTGGATCTCTCGACTGCTGATGGTCGACTTCTTGTTGTACTGAGCAAGGCGAGCAGACTCAGCAGCAATCTTCTCAAAGATGTCGTTCACGAACGAGTTCATGATGCTCATGGCCTTGCTGGAGATGCCAGTCTCAGGGTGCACTTGCTTCAGAACCTTGTAGATGTAGACAGAGTAGGTCTCCTTCCTCGTCTTTCTCCTCTTCTTCTTGTCCCCAGGGACCTTGGGGGCCTTGACGGCAGCGGCCTTCTTCTGGCCCTTGGCAGCAGCAACTTTGCCTGGCATTTTTCGATCGTTTTCTTCTTTGGAGAGTTCTCAAGTTTGAGTTGTGGACTTACTCGGCGAAGATTTGTTTTATGGGCAAGCCAGATAGAATAGTCGCCCCCGCATTAGGATTCTGTTTAACCAATCAGATTGCGCGCGGACCGTAGTGTAGCGGATGCGGACCCAACTGTACGGCCTAACAAAAATCTGATTGGTTAGTGGCAAGAAGTGTGTATCCGCCATTGAATACCGTTAATATACTGCCCACTTACACGCTCCCAGTTTCAGAAGCTAACTCTTCTTTCCGATCGACTTGTATCAACGAGATCATATTTAGACATGACTGGACGTGGAAAAGGAGGCAAGGCTCGCGCCAAGGCCAAGAGTCGCTCTGCCCGTGCTGGACTGGCCTTTCCCGTAGGCCGTGTCCACAGGATGCTGAGGAACGGCCACTACAGCGAGAGGGTGGGAGCAGGAGCGCCCGTCTACCTGGCAGCCGTGATGGAGTACCTCACGGCTGAGATCCTCGAGTTGGCCGGTAACGCCGCTCGCGACAACAAGAAGCAGAGGATCAACCCCCGCCATCTTCAGCTGGCTATCAGGAACGACGAAGAGCTAAACAAGCTACTCGCTGGAGTCACCATCGCTCAGGGCGGCGTGCTTCCGAACATCCAGGCTGTTCTCTTGCCCAAGAAGTCCGGAGGGAGGGCAGCACACAGTGAAGATGTGTAACAAACTCTCACTGTTGTACATTTGAACGCACTTTCCATCTTGTTCCATGTACTTACTGGCTGTTCATCGGCCTTTTTATGCAGCATTGTATTTTGTGTTATTTGTATTCCTCCTCTGACAAATCAGTTGTGTTGTGATTACAAGAGCCGACAGTGTGATGCTTGTTGCATGACTCCGGGGCTTGCATGCATTGCGGCTACTGCTTGCACATTGTAAAAGTGTGTGCTCTGTTCAACTCATTATATGGTCCACCTTATGTTTGCTTTTGCTTGCAATCGCCACAGGTCTCTTGCCCCCTCTCAGGCTGGTGCATGCACGTGTTGCCTGTAACATTGCAGCATTCCCACTAACCTATCCTTACCATAGAGGTGGCACACAATGCACCAAGGTGTCTCCTCTCTGTATTAGTTTCTCAATGGTGGTGGTGGCGGTCATGGTGGGGTATTGATGTGTGAGTGTCGCGCTGTTGGTTTGTTACCAGTCAGTGTTGGCCAGTAAGGCAGCCAGATGCAGTCCCTTTGCAACTTGTAGTCCACATGAGTGCAGTATTAGAGTACTGAGTGACAGAGTGTCACGTGTCATGCACCTAGCAGAGTGTCACATGTCATTTACCTAGCAGAGTGTCACGTGTCATGCATCTAGCAGAGTGTCATGTGTCATGCACCTAGCAGAGTGTCACGTGTCATGCACCTAGCAGAGTGTCACATGTCATGCACCTAGCAGAGTGTGTCACGTGTCATGCACCTAGCAGAGTGTCACGTGTCATGCACCTAGCAGAGTGTCACGTGTCATGCCCCTAGCAGAGTGTCACGTGTCATGCCCCTAGCAGAGTGTCACGTGTCATGCACCTAGCAGAGTGTCACGTGTCATGCACCTAGCAGAGTGTCACATGTCATGCACCTAGCAGATGTCACATGTCATGCACCTAGCAGAGTGTCACATGTCATGCACCTAGCAGAAGTCACCAGAGATTCCACCATCCAATGAATACTGTAATGACGTGATAGTTGCAGTGTCCCCGGCCTGGACTGCAAACCATGAAGCAGCTGTACCACTCTCTGTAACGGCAGTTGCATAGGTTCCTGCAACTTTGCAGTTAAGTGGTCACTACCAATTGATTTTTCACACTGTTACCTGTTCACGTCAGCACACATTACATCCTTACAAAGGCACAATCACACACTCGTATGCTGTGCAGAGATTGTGATGTGCATGCTAATTATTGGTTTACTAGTTCCCATCCCATTCCGTTCCAGCCCGTCTCCCCGTGCTTCCCTTGGGATGACGGCAAGGTCCGCATCAGCTGGAAGGGAGATGGGCAGCATTTTGTGTGCAGCAGTGTGTCTCCTCGAACAGGTAAGCTTCAAGGCAGATGTGTTTGTGTCTGCATGTGTGTGTGTGTTTGTTGGTGTGTGTGTGTGTGTTTGTTGGTGTGTGTGTGTGTGTGTGTGTGTGTGTGTGTGTGTGTGTGTGTGTGTGTGTGTGTGTGTGTGTGTGTGTGTGTGTGTGTGTGTGTGTGTGTGTGTGTGTGTGTGTGTGTGTGTGTGTGTGTGTGTGTGTGTGTGTGCACGTGTGTGTGTGTGTGTGTTCAACAGCAAATTAGTCACAGACAGCACAGAGTGATTAGCATGTGTCACTTGTTGCATTGTCTTCTTTGCAGGGGCTCGTCAGCTCTCTGTGTGGACGCGTGAGTGTTCACTTTACTCGACAAGCGAGAATGTGGATGGGGTGGAACAGTCTCTGCACTGGAGGTGGGTCGTACCCTCACCTCACCTTCATACTTATTCTTTCAACGGGTTTGCTTGTGTGTCTCCACAGACCAGCTGGTAACCTCATTGCCACCTCTCAGCGTCTCTCTCATCGCCACAACATTGTCTTCTTTGAGCCAAACGGCCTCCAACATGGGCAGTTCACACTACCCTTCAGTACTCTGGAAATGAAGGTCAGTGGTTGGTTACATGACAGTCACATGACTGTCACATGACAAAGCCCTAACAAACATGTGACAGATATATGACAGTCACATGACAGATATGTAATAAAACGTGACAGTCTTGTGGGATCACTACGCAGTAGTCACGAGGTTCATTTACACGTTGATGGTATGCCCTCCTCTCCTTGCAGGTGAAGGAGATTGAGTGGAACTGTGACTCCTCAGTCCTTGCTCTTTGGCTGGAGAGCCTGAAGAAGGAGGAGGTGGAGGCTCACACCACACAACCACAAAGGCAGAGTGAAACCAGGGAGGAGAGAACCATAGGTTAGCATGTCTTGATGAGTAGAGAGTCACAGAGGCACTTTGCATTTGCATTTGCACTGATTAGGTGTTCACTGTATCAAAATGTGTGTGTGTGTGTGTGTGTGTGTGTGTGTGTGTGTGTGTGTGTGTGTGTGTGTGTGTGTGTGTGTGTGTGTGTGTGTGTGTGTGTGTGTGTGTGTGTGTGTGTGTGTGTGTGTGTTCAGACTACATACGTAGCACAGTGGAGGAAAGCCACTAGATAGTGTTGACACCCCACCACAGAGTGACCGCACTACTCCCTGCTTAGCTACCCAGGATGTGCCGCTGCTGGTGGTATTGCCTACTGTCCATTATCACTGAGCTTGTACTATTCCTTCCCTCTCTCCTCCTTCCCTCCCCCTCCCCCTCCCCCTCCCCCTCCCCCCTCCCCTCCCCTCCCAGTTCAACTGTGGTGTGTGAACAACTACCACTGGTACCTGAAGCAAGAAGTGTTCTTTGACCCGCGGTGTGGGGATGACCTGGCTCTTTTCTCCTGGGACCCAATTGAGCCATACAAACTACACCTGCTCACAAAGTGTGAGGAAGCAGTGTATACATACATACTGTACATACGTACACCCTACTCTGTATAGTTCCTAGTGCAAGTTGCTGAAGTTACTTTTAATACTTTAATAAAGTCAATTATGCCCGCAAACTATACATATTCGGTACAAATTCTGAGCTGTCCTATCTTCCTTTCTCTGCTCTCTCTCATCTCTGTTACGCTGCCTCTACATGCATATTTTCACTGTCAGTCCCTCCCTTTGTCTTCTCTTCTACTCCTATTTTCCATGTACTGTTCCATGGCTGTTCCATGGCTGTTCATTGGCCTTTTTACAGAGCATTGTATATTTTGTGTTCTTTTTGTATTTCTCCCTTCTTGTGACGAGTATAATCAGTTGTGAGCGCAAGAGCCAATCGTGATGCTTGTTGCATGACTCCCCTTGCCTTGCATGTGTATACTGCAGCTACTGCTCGCACAATGTAAGCGTGTGTGCTTTGTTCAACTTCAGAGACTCACTGTATTGTGGTTGCAGGTTGATGCATGGTCAATCTAAGGTTTGTTTTGGTGCATGTGTGGCCTTCAACCACCACAGGGCTCTTGCTAGGTATGTAGATAGTCCACCTTATGTTTGCTTTTGCTTGCAACCATCACAGGGCTCTTGCCCCCTCTCAGGCTGATGCATGCATGTGTTGCCTGTAACATTGCAGCATTCCCACTAACCTATCCTTACCATAGAGGTGGCACACAATGCACCTTTCTCTCCCTCCCTCCTCCTTCTCTTCCCTTCTACTCCGTCCCTCCCTCCCTTTCTCCCTCCCTTTCTCCCTCCCTTCCTCCCTCCCTTTCTCCCTCCCTTTCTCCCTCCCTTTCTCCCTCCCTTTCTCCCTCCCTTCCTCCCTCCCTTTCTCCCTCCCTTTCTCCCTCCCTTCCATCCCTCCTACCTCCCCCTCCCCCCTCACCTGCCCCACACAGCTGGGCAGTACATGCGAAATGTATGGAGATGGACTGTGTCGCAAAGCATTGCCCCTGTGCCGCACAACTCTGCTACAGTGGCCGTCATCGACGGAGGTGAGCTGCTAGCCCCTCCCTCATGGATGACACGCCCACACTCACTGAGGTACCCCAGATGTGAATACACTGTCCACGCCCACATGCAGCGTTGCTGTGGGAGTGAGCTTTAGACATCAGCAAAGCGCATTAAGTCACTGCTCATTAATCATCTCGAGTGATGTTGTAGCAGTTAATGCATCCACCACCAGCTCAGTGACACGCTTGCTAGCTTCGTGCAGAGTGTGAGTGTACCTACGTATGTGGTATTAATGTTATAGCTTAATGTGATGTCACACAGTTAATGTTATAGCTTAATGTGGTGTTACACAGTTAATGTTATAGCTTAATGTGGTGTTACACAGTCCTGTGGATTTCTCTAACAATCAACGCACCACTAATTGCCCTAAGTCTATATTATAATTGCGTAATTTTTCCTTTAGGTTACATAATCAACAGGTCCTGCTTGTGCATACAATGAATGTATACATATGCAATCAATTAATCATTGAAATCAAATTTCATTAATTGTATAATGGTAAATGTACTAAATGTATACAAGTCCAATTATACGTATGTCTGTCAAATGTGGGCGTCTAATTATTATGGTAACTACCTATGTACTACATGTATAAATACCTATGCATGCAGTTTTAGTAGTACTGTGTAGCATTATGCATCAGCATGCTCCAGGCCCATCTCCTCCCTCCTACCCCTTGCGCACTACATGCTCGCTTGGGCCTCCTTCCCACACAGCTCAGCTCCTTTTGACTCCATTCCGAAGCTGCGTAGTCCCTCCCCCAATGTCTGCCCACCAAGTGCCACTCCCCGCCACACCCTCATTCATCAGTTTCGGCCCTCCTGAAGTCTGTAATGACTTCATTGTCTTCATGTGTGATGGCCATGTGCAGTTGTTTGTTCTCAAGAAAGAGTCTTTTGTGGCAGGAGAAGAGAAAAGGGATGAACAAGGGTTTAGAGTTGTTGCAGAGGGGCCAGTGATGGCTGGAAGTGGCAGGTGTGTGTGTGTGTGTGTGTGTGTGTGTGTGTGTGTGTGTGTGTGTGTGTGTGTGTGTGTGTGTGTGTGTGTGTGTGTGTGTGTGTGTGTGTGTGTGTGTGTGTGTGCGTGCATGCATGCGTGCAATTGTGTTTGTGTTGGTACATGTGTGTCTGTATATGTGTGTGTGTCTGTATGTGTGCACATGTGTCTACATTTGTGCATGTTGGTGCGGGTATGGGTGGGTGCATGTGTAATTCGTTGCGCGAGTGGTATCCTACACTACCATGTACAGAATGCCCCCAACTCTTTGCACAGCTGTGCTGTGAACCACGCACAGTCAGTGCTGGTCAAGAGCATGCCCTGTCTTGCATACCATGCAGAAGGCCACCAGCATCTGTGCAATCTCTACAGCTGTGTCTGCTTCTTTCCTCCCATTCTCTGGTCCCTCCCCCCAACTTACACAGGGTCCCACCCCTGAAGGCAGACAGCATAGACAACACACCCACCAAGTGCCCCACCCTCCGCCACACCTCCTGGTGGCGGCAAGATACTGTCCTTGCCGTGTGTTGGAGCGTAGAGTTGCAGAGGGATTGTCTTGTAGTGTACACACTGACAAGTGGCAGGGAAGGTGCTGGGGAGGAGTTGACTCTGGAAGAGAGGTTGGCTCACACTGCAGTCACTTCTGTGTTCTCCCAACCAAGCTCATTTGTACTGGAATCAGTACAATATGTGTGTTTGTGTCAGTAACTGCAGTGTAAGCTGAGGAGCATCGTGCAGAGTACTGTGTTTACTCATTCATACCTCCTCCATTATCTCCCCATCTTCCTCCCATTTGCCCCTCCTATCTCCTCTTCCCTGCCTCTCCCTTCCCCTCTCCCTCCCTTCCCCTCTCCCTCCCCCTCCCTCTCCCTCCCCTCCCCTCCCCTCCCCCTCCCAGAGCTTCCTTTCCCAGTTCCCATCCAGTGCTGGCACTAGCATGCTGCCCACTCTCAATAACTGTCGCAGTTCAGATGGGAGATGGATCTGTGTACAGCTTCAAAGAGGAGTTGGGGCTGTTGCCATGGCACACCACTGAGGGACTTCCCCTAACGTTTCCCCAGCCTTGTATCTGTATGCAAGTTGGCTGTTTCAATGAGGAAGAAGTTGTAGTGGGGTTGACTGACCGAAACAGGCTATTCTTTAATGAGAAGGAGGTGTGTTGGGACATGTTCTGTTCTGTTCAATCAATAGAATCTACCATAAAGCGGGAAATTTTTGCAAGTTTTAAAGTTCACGGTTTTGCTATTTGGCTAAATTCGCAAAATTTTCACTTTGTAAAATGTTTTCGATCGAGTATAGATTCATTACCACGTCTATAAATAGGCAGTTCCTTGGTTCTTGAGCGTAAGACACGTGGTAGATAGCTTCACTTAGCAAAACGTTTCGGCCACAAAAGGGCCTTCTTCAGTTGCAAAGGGGTACAAAACAGATGTACGTGCATGTGTACGTCATTGAGTTGATGCTTCACTCTAGTTAGGTTGATCGTTGACACACACGTACGTATAACATTAGAGCTGTGCAGTCTCGTGTGCTAATTGCCATTGGAATTCACCTGTGAGGTTCTGCAGCTCCAATGCTATAGTCTGAATCACCTGAGTGATTGCAGTGTGCAATGTGTGAATGTCACTAGAAACCCTGAAACGACTGTGTGCATATGTATATGAGTGCCATTAGGGAGTGCAGTGCATGCTCCCCTTACAAACCTGCCCCGTAGGTGGTTGGTTGGTGTCGTAGATGTATTACAAACTTGTGTCATGCCCCTCTTCACTGCCATGATGGTCCTCTGCTGCAGGTGGCCTCCAACTGCACCTCCTTCTTCTTCCACAATGAGTTCTTCTTGTTCACCACACACAGCCACACCTGCCGATTTGTTAGCCTTCAAAGTAGCATTCAAGGTGTGTGCACGCACACACATGCACACACACACGCAGACATACACACACACACACACACACACACACGCACACACACACACACACACACACACACGCACACACACACACCTCCAAAGACTGTCTGCACCTCCTCCAGACGTCCCCTACATGCCCTCCACTGCGTCTGCCGCACTGGACGAGAGTGTTCGTCGAGTAGAGAGAGGATCGTGTATAGTCACGACCGTCCCAAACGACACACGCCTGGTGCTGCAAATGCCCCGAGGCAACCTGGAGACCATCCACCCCAGGGCCTTGGTGCTGTCCTGTGTACGCAAGGCACTAGACAGGTGAGAGAAATTGGTAACCATGGCAACACATGAGCCTGTCAGCTTTGGGGTGTGACCATGTACATACAATGTATTGGGTAAGTGTGTGTTGTATGTACGTATTTATGTACATATGTGCGTAGCACTGGTTACTTCGCACCTCACAGACAGGACCTTCAGTTTAGAAAGTGTTGTGCACGCATATGCATAGGTATTGCACCTAGGGTCTGTATTCTCCTGTTCTCTCCTCACCTGTAACATCTTTCTTCCTTCCCTCTCCTTCCCTCTGCTCCCCCGTTCTCCCCTCCCCTCCTTCGCTCCCCCTTCTTCCCTCCCCTCCTCCCCTCCTCCCCTCCTCCCCTCCTCACTAGCCTTGAGTACAAGCAGGCCTTCACTCTGATGAAGAAGCATCGTATCAACATGAACCTCACTGTGGACCACAACCCACAGGTAGGGGGCACACCACTTACGGGATACGCACCGTGTGTAGCAGTTACATCCCTGTCAGCTGTTGTTAATACGTTCGTATGTATACTGTATACCGTATAGCGGTAAATTTTGTGGAAGAATATTTTGTGATATTGTTCAAAATTGAAGAGTTTGCGGTTAAAATGTCATGATTTTGTTCAAAATAAGTTTTAAGGGAGATGTCGTGAAGTGAAAATTTTGTGAATTTGACCAAATTGCAAAAATTGCAAACTTTAAACCTCACACAACTTTCCCCTAGTCTCGAACCCAAACCCTAACCTCCGCGTCACTACTATTGCGCAACCGCAGAGGACAGACTCGCCAGGTTTTTGTGTACGTATGCTCCACGGTTGCACAATAGTAGTGACACGACGTGACAGGGAGGTTAGGGTCTGGGTTCGAGACTAACTTTCCACCTATATGGTATGACAGCATTAATACGTAGGTTGCGTCAGTTGTGTTGCTATTTGTTTCATGCAGTTGCCAAGCAACCATTCTCACATGTACTTGTATTGTTCTCTTTCTTTCCTTGAGGCTTTCTTTGACCACATTGGAGACTTTGTGTGCAAGTTGAATGATGCAACAGTCATCAACCTGTTTCTGACTGAACTGAAGTGGGTCATTGTCACACACTGTCGCCTAATCACTGACTGTCACACTGTCACCACTTGTCACATTGTGACTAATCATCACACAACATCACCTACGTACATCCGTACAAACGTATGTATCACCACAGTCACACTGTCATTGACTGTCACACCGTCACTGACTGTCACATCGTCACAATCTATCTCACACTGTCTCTATCGCAAACCAATCAATACTGCCCAAAGCCATATAATGTACATACATACGTAACACCACACTGCTCTCATTAATGTACATACATACGTAACACCACACTGCTCTCATTAATGTACATACATACGTAACACCACACTGCTCTCATTAATGTACATACATACGTAACACCACACTGCTCTCATTAATGTACATACATACGTAACACCACACTGCTCTCATTAATGTACATACATACGTCACACCACACTGCTCTCATTAATGTACATACATACGTCACACCACACTGCTCTCATTAATGTACATACATACGTAACACCACACTGCTCTCATTAATGTACATACATACGTAACACCACACTGCTCTCATTAATGTACATACGTATGTACCACCACACTGCTCTCATTAATGTACATACATACGTAACACCACACTGCTCTCATTAATGTACATACGTATGTACGTATGTATGGGATTAACGTACCCCTTCAGTGTTGCTGTGTTACACGTCTCTTGGCGTATTGTATTCAGGAATGAAAGTGTTACCGAGACTATGTACAAAGGAATAGGGACAGGAAGTGATGTCACTGGTGGGAGTGGTCCTGTTGGTGGTAGCAAGGTGAATCGGGTGTGTGATGCAATGCTCACTGAGCTAGCAGCCCAGGGCGAGGACAAGTGAGTCTGTGTGTGTCTGTGTGTGTGTGCGTGCGTGCGTGTGTGTGTGTGTGCATGTGTGTGTGTGTGCATGCGTGTGTGTGTGCATGCGTGTGTGCGTGCGTGCGTGTGTGCACGCATGTGTGTTCATGCCGTACGTATGTACGTGAGATTGACATTGTGTGTTTACTGCCAAGGACTAACCTCACACTAGAGATGATGGTCTTGCGGTTTGTGGTTCTTGCTGTATTTGACCTCCTCTTTTTGACTTCCATCACTATGGCAGTTACGTACGTATGTGTATGTGTTACTTCTCACTCAGATTCCTACTGTCAATCCTAACTGCACACCTCAAGAAAACTGAACCTGAAATTGAAATTGCACTCAGAAGAATTAAGCACAGGAGAGGTATTGTCTATTACTGCAATGGGTACATACTGCATGCTGTTGATTTGTGACAATGATGAAGATGGGATGCATTCTAATGCCATGTGTGCAACCGTCCTGAAACTCTCCTGATTATGCATGGGCTGGGATAAGCTTCATTAGGGACAGGTCTCATGACTATGAGTCGCCCAGCCCACAAGCCACACACTCCCCTTCTCTGCTATGCTGGCCTCCTCAGATGATCAGTGCCATCACCTCTCTCCTTCCCTTCCCCTCCACTCCTCCCCTCCACCCCTCCCTGAGCCCACTACGTACATACTGTCACCTCTCCTCTCTTCCCCCTCTCCTCCCCCTTCCCTCTCCCCTTCCATTCCCTCCCCCCTTCCACCCTAGACCACCCTCCGGCCGCTAGCTCGTCTCCAACTGTCACTGCCGACGAAGCCCTTCGTTACATCCTCTACCTGACAGATGTGAACGACCTGTACAATGCGGCTCTGGGGACCTATGACTTTGACCTGGTTCTACTGGTGGCGGAGAAGTCGCAGAAGGTACGTACGTACGTACGTACATATGGTAGTGTACCTATTTTGTAATGTTATAATCATGTATATGGATACAGGCCTCTTCCTTCTCACCTCCTCCAACCCCTCCCCCTATCACTCCCCCAACCCCTCCCTCTATCACTCCCTCCAACCCCTCCCCCTATCACTCCCTCCAACCCCTCCCCCTATCACTCCCTCCAACCCCTCCCCCTAACACTCCTCCAACCCCTCACCCTCTCACTCCCCCAACCCCTCCCCTCCCGAATCCCTCCCCCAACCCCTCCCCCAACCTCTTCCTCCCCTAACCCCTCCCCCAACCCCTCCCCAGGACCCCAAGGAGTACCTTCCTTTCCTCAACCAGCTGCGCAAACTGCCCCCTCCCTATCAGTACTACACCATTGACAAGCACCTTGGACGGTACAAGAAAGCGCTGCAGCACATTGTGGCCTGCGGTGAGCTGTCCTCACTAAAGGTGGTTCTCTTGGTCCAGCAAATTCATTCATTGAATGTATGATGGCAATTGTACATAATATTATTTATGTGTACGTACAACATGTTTTAGTAAGGCCAATGTGTGTGTGCTACACACATACATATGTATGTACGTTGTCAGTACATTGTTGGTTGTGATGGGTTACTCCCTGTCATATCCATGTGGGCAGGCCCAGACATGTTTGAAGAATGTGTGTCTCTAGTTAAGGAGCACCATCTGTACCAAGAGGCGCTGGCTCTTTTGCCAAAGATGGAAGACCAGTACAAGGTGTGTGTGTGTGTGTGTGTGTGTGTGTGTGTGTGTGTGTGTGTGTGTGTGTGTGTGTGTGTGTGTGTGTGTGTGTGTGTGTGTGTCTGTGTGTGTGTGTGTGTCCGTGTGTGTGTGCGTGTGCGTGTGTGTGTGTGTGTGTGACCGTGTGTGTGTGCGTGTGTGTGTGTGTTTGTGTGTGTCCGTGTGTATGTCTGTGTGTGTGTATGTGTGTGTGTATGTGTGTGTGTGTACGTATGTGGGTGTATGTGTGTGGGGGAGAGGGGCAACTCATCCAATTCCAATAATTACATGAACACTTTCACCTACATCATCATTTGCCTTAGTAGCACCTGTCACCATGACAACAGAAAGTTACAATGGTGCCATTCATCTGAATGGAGTGATCTGAGGGTTGTTCACTTTGTGTCTGCACAGAATACCTGATAGTTTCTGTTAGACCTGCTGTGATAGTGCTCTTTCATATTCAAGGAGTACGTATGTATGTACGTACGTATGTATGTACGTATGTAACATAGCAGTAAGGACTTTCTCTTCTCGCTGTCAATTATGTCTGCCCATTTGTTCCGTGAGCTATGATGCCTTAAAGTTATTGTTACAACCAGGCATTGTGCAATAATAGCAGTCGGTTCCTGCAATGATATCACCCAGGCAGTATATGGACTCATGGAATGCCCATACGCTGTAGCCAACGTAGAGTAGAGTTAGGCTTTAGGGCTGATGGGTAGTAGTCACGTGGGAGGCAATCAGCCACTGCTTGCTGCAAATAGGAATGAGTCCAGCCCCTGGCCATGAAGCAATGTTACGAGCTGGCCAGTTGGCAAAATATCCGGTGATTACAGCCATTTGTCAGTCATTATTGCCCAGTTCACAGCCTACTGTGTGTACAGTTGCACGTTATCCATGTGTGTTTCCTCCAGGTTGTAGCTAAGGCTTACGGGGAGTACCTACTTGACAAGAAGAAGTACTTGGAGGCTGGAGTTGGTGAGTGAGGACATAAGTACGTACATACATACGTACGTATGTTGCAGTGGTTGAATGGTGAGCCGTGCATCTGTTTGTCAGGGAACCTTCCTCGTGACAACACTCTTCCAGCTTCACATATGGACGTATGTAATGTGTTTATGTAGGCTGTGTTATGGTACTTCAGTGACCTGAATCTATGTACGTACATATCTGGTGTTTGTATGAATTTACGATTTTAAAGCGAGTTGTCTACACTGTGTGTCTGGTAAGACTACACTGACCAAAAATGGCAATGATGTTGCTACGTCACAGTTATCAATGATTGGCAATCAAGCAGTTAGCAGCTAGCCGTGGAGTAGTAGATGGGTAGTAGGTGATTAATAATGGTAATATTGTAGAGGCTCACTGCTACGGCTTCATATAGCTGAGTTGCGTTAATGAGCTTTCACGTAACAGTTTTGTACCTGACGAAGACCTTCGCAGTTGAAACGTCGTACACTGCAGTTATTTGCTACGTGAAAGCTCATCAACACAACTCAGCTATTAAGAAATGGTATTTGTTGACTGAACAAAACCGCAGCAACTTGAAGACTTCCTGTTGGTTGCTGACTGCAGTGTTACGTTCTAAAATTGTGCACTGTAGCCATTTTGCTCAGACTCAGTCTCCACAAAAGACCATCTGGATGTGATAGAAGCTCGTGCTACAGCGTTAAACTGAACAGGGACATTGTTGAGCGATCATGTCACAGGGGATAAATTGCAGTGAGATGTTTTGACCTCTAGGGTCTTCGCCAGTCACAAAAGCAGCCCTGTCCAGCAATCTGGGACTTGCACAAGAGTCCATCAGAACTTCGTACTACCAGTAGCTACTCATGCCATATAAGGAGTGGGTGAATCAGCTGACAGTGCAGTGCAGCGAGGTGTTACAGTCATGCATGATCTATAACAGGGTGTGCGTACATTAGTACTTCAACCGATAGAATCTACCTCTTATGTGACGTACGTAACTGCTTACCAATGGTCCAGTGTCCAGTTGAGCATTGTACCAACGTGGACGAATGTCCCAGACCATTGACTGTGGAGGTTGAGAGCTGTATAGTCAGAGCAGTCTAGTCTGGGAATGCACAATGATTAGACCCCTCCCCCTACGTACCTTGCAGCGTTCACCAATGCCGGCTGCCGCCCACAGGCCAGGGATGCATTTGAAAGTTGTCTCCACTGGCAACAGGTCTTTGTTCTCATGTCAGAAATGGGTGAAGGGGAAGCAGTTGTCATGGAGACAGCCAGAAGGATGGCAAGTGAGTAAAACCCTCCTGAAGTTCCACCCCATCCAGCCCAACGCTTTGCATGATACCTTCATGTAATCCTGTCTGTCTGTAGTGGTTTGGTATTGAGAACACATGCAAACAGTTCATACGTACGTCCCCATAGGCACAGCTATTTATCTGCTACACCAATTGCATTTATTGGTTGATGGCAAGATTTGCTCTGTTGCCATGGCAGTTAAGGCAACCTTCAAAGGATTCTCTGCTAATTTGATGTCCTTTGGAGAGATTATTTTCAAGAGGGTACAAATACATTTGCTAAAATTCCTCTAAGTTCACTAATTTTCACTTCCTGTCCCTCAGCTGCACTGAGGAGCCAGAAACGACAACCTGAGGCCGCTAGAGTGCTCTTGGACTATGCACAGGACCATGAGGAAGCCATTGTTGTGCTCCTGGAGGCGTGGCAATGGGCGGAGTCCTTGCGGCTCATCCATTACCACAGGAGACGTGACCTCATCGACTCTCACTTTGTCCCTGCCCTACTGGAGACGTACGGAAGTGTAATGGAGACGCTGTCTGCATTGAGTGAGCAGCTGGATCGGCAGACAGCTCGTCTGGTTATTGTAAGAGAAAGCAAGATGGCTGTCCAGGGCGAGCATCTATTGGGAGGTAAATTGAGGGCTTAGTCGAGTTAGATTCGCTAAATTCAAAGTGTGTGGATGGGTGTACAGCAGTACTTGTATGGACAACTACGTACGTATGTATGTACATGCACATACAGAGTATGTTACAGATGGTTAGACTCACAGTACCTGTTGACGGTGCCACATTGCTGTGTTGTGCGTGCAGCTGAGTGCAAGGGTCACAGCAGACTAGTGGGAGCAAGTTAACCGTCTAACGAACACTATATAATCAATTATTGTAATCTAGTTCACCCATGGGAGGATGCACACACACACACATGCACGCACACACTTGTTTGAACAATCTGATTGACTGGGTAGATTCAAACTCTGTGTGAACAGTTGCCAGTGACCTTTGTGGCAAAACAGACTGCCACTGAGTAGCATCAAGAATTGGGTCTGCGCACCTAAGAGAATTTGATACATGTCGCTTTAACACAACTAGGAGCCACTGCAGCATCGCACACACACGCACACACACACAGACACACGCACGTGCGAGCACACGCACACACACACACACAGACACACACGCACACACACACACACACACACGCACACACACACACACACACACGCACACACACGCACGTGCGAGCACACACACACACACACACACACGTTGCACAGCTGTTGATACAAGCAAACACAAAGGCAGCCTCTCTTTCACTGAGCTCACTGGGCACTTAACAGGGCTTTGCTAGTCTGACCCTAAACATGTCAATTACCAGTTCCTAGCAACCATTTTCTACAAACATACGTATGTTTGCTGCTGGGTCACTGCATTGCATGACAGCTGCGTGCGTACGTAAACAAATTAACGGCTGGCACAACTTTACATTTTATAATTATATTCATAAAATTATGTTATCTATGCAGGTTTTACACAGAATCAATGGTTGTACACACTAGTACACCATCACCGGTCACCTACACAACTCGCTCTCTAATATGAATCCATGCAGCTTCTCTCATACATGACCAGCCACTGCTTCCTGATTGGATCATTTCCAGCACACCTGTTGACCAGACCCCCCAAAGGTGCATCAGGAGGCATTGTATTCCACTCTTCAATGCTGTAACCTGCTTGAAGTGCCATCCCTTATGGAAGCCATTGTGTCCATAACCACTGTGTACATGCCTAAACAAATTAACAGCTAGCGCAAGTTTACATTTTACACTTATATTCAGAAAAGTATGTTATTTACGTATGCAGGGTATACACAGAAACAATGGTTGCACAGCGTTATACAGTCACTGGTCACCTACCTAACTTGTTGTCTAATGTAATTAATGCTGAGTGATTCCTTCAGCAAATCACATCCTTTGGTATTAACCTACCTAAGAGCACGCTACTTGAGCATATGTGATTGTGCTCCTGTCTGGAGAAGGAAGACTGGTGGGTAGTACCCCGGCCTTTCAGAGAGGAAGTCCACTCATCTTTCTCTGGAAGGTCTCCTCCCTGTAGGAAATGCAAGCAGTGTATGTATTTAGTTGATCCGTGCCAGTTTGTCCCATCCTGTGGCTTCCTATCACTGCCAGGTTGTGTTGATCCATGGATCCATGCACTTGGGCAACTTCTCTCACACATGACCAGCCATTGCTTCCTGATTAGATCATTTTCAGCACACCTGTTGACCAAACTCCCCCAAAGGTGCATCAGGAGGCATTGTATTCCACTCTTCGATGCTGTGGCCTGCTTGAATGAAGTGCTATCTCTAATGGAAGCCAGCAGTTAACATATGTGTGCCTCACAAGGCTGCCAGCGGCATCATGATGATGATGGGAATAACCCATTGTGTGCGACTTTGAATTGCTGTAGTAGTCAACTTTTTCACTTCTGCCAGCAGATGGCATGTAACTCCAGTAGGGCCTTGAATTCAGCCGTACTGTTGCAAATGTTCCACTGCAGTGTCTTCCACATCTACTGTAGAGGAATATGCTTCACCCCATTTGATTGTTGCCCTTGCACAAACTGCCCTACTGTCTCACCTTATTCCTCAATCTGAGGTGTGATTCATGTGCAGTTTAAAACAGACAGAACTGAAGGTCGTATGTTTCATTGTTCACATGTGCACACTCATGTTCACGTGACAATTGGCTACATAACGTCTGTGCAACACTTCGTATTGGGGGGGGGTCCATATTTATATTTTTGCTGTGAAACACATCATTCACAGTGCATGATGAGTTTCACACATGTACGTACATACGTATATGTGCATTCACATGTGCCACATTCGCTTTTACCAGACAGTCACTTTGTTCGGTCAATGTATTATTCACTTTCAGTGTGTCTGATCTTGACATGTAAGAAGGTCTGGTGCATTGTGTGTCTGTTGTGTGTAGGTGTACGTGTGTGTGCGGTACATTCACTGATCCCTTGTGAAACACTCACTGACACCTTTCACTACCTTTTTGGTCATGTCTACTAGGCACTAACAGTTGGCTTTGATCAGAGTACATGATGACGTAGCACTTACCACTCTTGTAGTGCCAGTAAATGGCTGCTGTGTAGGCATCCATGCACTTTCACTGCCACAACTGCTGTGGATCCTGTAGCTCAGCAGTGACAGGTGATACCCTGCTAGTGGAAGCCTGGTAAAGTGCCACACTCAGCTCCTCTAGTCATGTCTCCTTGAAACTTTGTAGTAATGGTAATCAGGTTTGAAATGTATTGCCTTTCGTTTGAAGAAGCTGCTGTGTGATAACGAATATGCATGTGGTGCTTTGATGGTGTAATTTGAAATAATTGTGTGTGTGCATTCTCATCTGCCATTGTCATGCTGAGACAATATAATTTCTCATGGTCCACACACGCACGCACACACACACAGAGGGTGCTGACGAGGCCCAGGACACTGACCTTTACTCAGAGGCCAGCAGTGTAACTGGTCAGTCAACAACAAGCAGTGCGGCCTCCACCTCAGCTTCTTCATCGTAAGTTTACATCCCATAGGGGGTCTGAGTGTAAGGAAATGGGGACAAGAGTGAAAACCCCACATTCATTGCATATTCAATTACATCATTAACGTATCTTTAAGTTAATTTCATCTACGTATACTATTTTTATAGGGTAAGCACATGTGTCAGATATACTGTACTGTACTTCCTTGTGCACCATTGCTCAGTGTGTACTCCTGACAGTACAACATACGTATATGCATACAGTCAGTACCTACATATGAGTGTATATTTTATACTGTGTGTGTGTGTGTGTGTGTGTGTGTGTCTTAAGCCCTGTGTGCACTAGTTGCTATGGCTGCACCGCTATGCTCTAATCTGATTGGTCAAAATCATAGGAGGACAGCCCGGAGCCGACGTAAGGCAGAGCGTAAGCAGTTCAGTCTGCGGGAGGGAGGGAAGTATGAGGACATTGCTCTGATGCATGCTTTGAAGGAAGCTATCACCACCGTGGACAAGTTCCAAGGTATAGGAGGGAGCTGCACACCTCCATTCGTACACTCTTCATTCCCCATTACTCCTAACCATCTATCCTACACTCACCCTTCCACTCTTTGCCCTTCCACTCTTCACCCTTCCACTCTTCACCCCTCCACTCTTCACCCTTCCACTCTTCACCCTTCCACTCGTCACCCTTCCACTCGTCACCCTTCCACTCGTCACCCTTCCACTCGTCACCCTTCCACTCTTCACCCCTCCACTCTTCACCCTTCCACTCTTCACCCTTCCACTCGTCACCCTTCCACTCGTCACCCTTCCACTCGTCACCCTTCCACTCTTCACCCTTCCACTCTTCACCCCTCCACTCTTCACCCCTCCACTCTTCACCCTTCCACTCTTTGACCTTCCACTCTTCACCCTTCCACTCGTCACCCTTCCACTCTCACTCACTCTATGCGCCCCTCTTTAGTGACTTCAATGAAGATGAAAGTGTGTGGGTGGGGGAATGCACAGTACGTGTGTGTGTGTGAGTGTGAGTGTGTGTGGGTAGGTGCATACAGTGTATGTGTGCACGTATGCACATACGTACCAATGTACGTACAATTCAAGACGAGTGGTGCACTCAAACCATTTCTCTCCAAATAGTATAGCATATGTCTACTTCACATTGTTTCATTCAGAAATTGCTTGTTTGTGGTGTTTTTGAATGAGTGAAGCCATGTTACAGCAAATGACTCAATAGCCCACCACAAAAGAGCTGTGACCTACATAATGCTGCACACGCTCTGGCCTCTGCAGCCCACACGCTGTGGTCCACCTCTGCACCCTGCCAGTACATACATCCGTGTTGTATACGTAATTCAGTGTTCATGTGTGGATGGTCTGAGTAAGGTACACGCAGGCAGGCAGGCTGTGGTAGACTAAAAGTGGTGTGCGTTTGCATCAGGGATTAAGGTGGCTGCAGTGTCGCCGAAATGTATCAAGCTTGTCGAATAGCCCCACCAAGAGGGGAGGTGTGTCATACCACAGCTTGTAGCAGTAAACTGACCGTCACGACTACTTTACTTAGCCATCAGACCTTTACTAAAGTAGACATTTTAAATGCCATGGCATTTAATGTCATTTTTAATTTTAGACGTACTGTGGAAATGTGCTCTGTGCTGGAGGATTGGCCTCCTGGCTTTTGGTTATGGTCGCAGAGTGTGGCCAGTCCGCGTTGTCAAGATGGGTTGTGGGTGATTGCAAGTGTCTGATGATGGCGTGTGCCTTGTAGCTATGGTTGAAACTGATTCCTGTTTTGGGAATCGTTCTACTATCTTCTTTTGCCTTCTCCCTGAAAGTCCTCTTGATTGCCTGCATTATTGGTCGGCTCTCCCTTCTCTTCCTCTCCCTTCCCTCACTCTCTTCTGAGCTTCACTGAGCTTATTATTGTACACATGACAGTCTTTACCACTCTCTTTTGTTTCGTGAACTTCCTTCTTCAGTAAGTTTTCACTGACTTACCCATTTGCATACTCATTGGTTTCAGCCAATCCAAGCAGTGCTGCACTTCAAAGGTGTGTAAAATGCAACTTTACACACCTTTGAAGTGCACTAAGGCCCTTTGAAGCTCCACTGCTAAGGGGTAGAAACAGATGGCTACTGGAGGCATCAGTCATTGAGAAGCTAGGACCAGATTTCTTGGGTGATTTGCCGCTTGATCTGTCCAGATGGCTTGCACTAGTAGGCATTCCAGCCACACTCGTCGCAGTGCAGAGATTCAATAAATCAACTACAGTGCAACCTCTCTATAAGGGACGCTCTGAATAAAGGACACCTCTCTATTGAGGGCACTGTCTACAGTCTCAAGTACATAGAGCTGTCTACAAGTCTGCCTTTCAATTAGGGACACCTCTCCATACAGGACAGCCAGCGGTGTGCTAATGGTGTCCTCTATAGTGAGGTTACACTGTATACACCTACAAAGTTCAATTGATCATACGTACGTAGAGCATACTTTTACACACACGTTTGGGGTCAAGCTTCAAAGAGCCCATGTCACACATTCACACCCACGTACGTAGCACCATCAACACTGTCAACATGATGGTGTTAACATTTAATTGTGTTCTTACGTACCCTTTGTTAAGAGGATGTGTGTAGAAGCTGTTGCAGGTATGTAGTGCACAGCATGTTGCCGTCTTCACTTGGTGAGCGTACATGTGCGTACACGTGTGTGTGTGTGTGTGTGCCTGTATACGTAACGTATGTGTGCATGCACGTGTGTGTGTGTGTCTATGTGTGCATACATACATAAATATACACACACCAAACATTTACAACACACACTGTACAACCACATTGAGGGTTTCTTTGCATGCAGAAACCATCCAGATACTGGTTGTTGGAAGTGCTTAAATTGTTTCTGGTTCTAAGAAGTTCTAAGAAGAATCCTCATGGTGCACAGCCAGACAGAAAACTTCTGCAACAATAACCCACAGTCATGTTGTCATGGTTCTGATGTCAGCACCTGTTGTGATAGAAACCAAACAAGGTGGGATGTGTCTATCACAGTACAACTGATTCCAGCTTGATAAAAGGGGACTGGTTCTCTACATGTTGACAGCAGCTTCAGGCAGTTTGTCACCTCGCCTACGTATGGTTTGGTTAGGCTCTGGCCTTTCTTGATACCAACTGGCACCACAGCTGATTTCATCCTCACACTAGACCCAGCCTCTTTCAGAGGCAGTGGATGACAGACCAAGCACCAGAAGGCATGTCAGTTGCCTCTGTCACTTGTGGTCACTCTCATGCACACATGCATATTCGTATAGGTGCTTGCACGCACACGCACACACACACACACACACACACACACACACACACACACACACACACACACACACACACACACACACACACACACACACACACACACACACACACACACACACAACATGCAGACATACATACATACGTACGTACGTACGTACATACGCACCTTGGCAGTATGTACTATTGCACTACATTGCGCTAATATCTTGTTGGTATATTTTCTTTCTAAGAATTTAAGTTGAGATGGGATGTATGTATGTAGGTTGTGACCACATTGTCCCAATCTGCATTGTGCGGTGTCGCCTGTGGTAGCATTTCAATTATATAACAATGAACCTGACTACCAGTGTGGCTTATGGGACACCTGTCCATATCCACACTTGCGTTTGGGGCTCCGTTCAAGGGTTGGGGATGGCAATTCTCTCACTGTTTCTGTGGTGTCACCTCTTTGGCGCTACTATTGGGAGCAACATTAACCCCATTGACACTCTCTCCTTGAGCATATAATTTGCCGTTTGCCCTTTATCATCCATGTGTATAGCAACGAATCTCTACGACATCACAGTCTCTTCTTGTATATAGGTATGTGACTCAGAGCTGCCTTGTGGTCCAGCCATTGTGTCTGTGGTTTACAGAGCATGTCATATATCAAACACTGAGTGTGTGAACAGTTCACTAATTAAATCTGCATGACCATGTCTTCCTTGTATCCGTGGTGGTGGGACGTACAGAGTGCTACACGTGTAATACAGCACCACCAGCAAGTGCCAAGCTCTGCCTAGCACTGTATGTATGTAGAGGTGCCGTGTGTATGTGAACATGCATCAAAGATGAATCTGTGTTAGAAGCCAGGGGCCTGTGTGTGTGTGTGTGTGTGTGTGTGTGTGTGTGTGTGTGTGTGTGTGTGCGAGCACATGTGTACGTACGTATGTGTGTTTGTGTGTTTCCTCCTTCAAGCACTCATCAGGCTGCCCATGCCCTCTCATCATGCACTTCCCACTCACAGCTGATATGCTGTGAGAATTAGTGTCCTCAGCGGCTAGGTAAGTGTGTGAATTATTCATTTATGTAGTTTCTGCAGCCTTACATTGGGCACAAAGGGCGGGCTGACTGAGTGAGGTGGGATGGCAGAAGTGTTGTGGCATTGATTATGCAGGAAGGAAGCCTTTCTGCATCATCCGAGGACACAATTCAGAACACTTCCACTATGCACAGAGAATGCCAACATTATTCAACATGACTGTACAGAACTACGTACAGCTGTTGAATTTAGCTATATATGTATGAACTAGTGGAAAATCAGTAGCTGGAAGCTGATTGGTTGAGGTGGACTGTGGGCATGTGGCACTACGTATGGACAGGACACATATCTTTGCTAGTCCCCACTGCTTACCCACACACCAGCTGCAGGCAGGAAGGAGGGTATAGCGAGCCATACCATTCAGTGCCTTCCCCTGCCAACTCCATCCTCTCCCATCACTTAATTGTATCAAACAGCTGGTAGTGCAGGTAACTATTGTAGGCCCTTGGGCCTCATGTGAGGCTCGTTAGCATGTCTAACGGTAGCAGCTGCTGGAAGATGTCTGGAAATTACATAAGCCGATAGCATGTGTGTACACCCATTAATCTGTGCATATCCCTGTGTGAAGGGAGATCAAAGTGCCACAGTATCCTTTGTCACATGGGAAAAGTACAGATAATACAGTATAAACAAGCTATTGGATTGGCCCATTTCGTATACATTCACCTACAAACTGACTTTGGTGGTAATTGGCATGTTCTGTAGGCACTGTATATACGTGCATGGTTTGTAATCTTGAAGTGATATGATGTACGACGTGCATACAGTCGATCCAGGGTTCCTAGTCTGGTTCGCACGTTGTATGCTGCAATCACTCACATGATTAAAGTATTGGAACCATGGAGGCTCGCGCGAATTCCAATGGCAATATTGCAATTAGCACATGCAACTTCACAGCTCTAGTGTTATATAATCCAATGAGTGTTTGCAGTGTGCAAAAAGGACTAGAAACACTGAAGCAACTGTACCACTGCAGTTAGTGTTTGTGAGCTGTGTACTGTGATGTAATGTATGTCTGTGATGTAATGTATATGTAGTGCACACATGTTGTGTGAATGTGCAGGTAACACCATGTCATTTGTTTACATCCTTCCAGCTGTAGCCCCTTTGTGTCCTGCACACAATAAGCATCACCACACCAAACTGTCTCTGATAAATGTCACACCTTCTGTGCCGACTACACAGATGGCATATCATATATCCACTAACTAAGAGGCACCTCTTACTGCTAACTGAGTTACTGCCACGTGTTGCTGTATGGGTGCTGTGTACGCTCTTAGCACAGTGACGTGTGGAATATGCACAGTGTAGTGGCATAACAAAATGATCAGTGCTAGGATGGCTATTGGAGTAACAACAGACTACAGAATCAGTTGAATAAATGGCCGCCTAATGCCAGTTGGCACTTCTTACTGCTGTCTGTACACAAGGAACACAGCTGTCAGCCTTTGATTTGTAAGGCTTCCATCACAGGCTCTCTAGCAACCATACAGCTATTTGCATGGGGTTATGATTTTTGGTTCAATGTGCGCACTAGTCTCACTTGGTTGCCCTCTGGGGCTTCTGTACACAAACAGGAGCTGCAGTAATGTGCAGGATCACCCAAAAATGTGTTCTAACTGGTGTTGGTCAGGGGCAGCGACATAGGTGGGGCAGGAGATGTTCGAGCCCCCCCCCCACTCTGAAGAGCAGGGGGAAGCCTCCTCAATATGAGTCCCCCTCTCCAGTTCAGCTAATTCAATAGATGAGGAGTACATTGTAGTTTGCCAATGAGCCAATCAATGAACAAGTACATGGAGGGAAACATTTAGGGGCTTTTGGTGTGAAGCTGTGCAGCAATGACTTTGTGAGCGTATATAGCGAGTAAACATTTTACCATCTGTCAATGACCCCACCCCCACGTTTTAGGAGATGCTGCTACCCCTGTTGGTGTGTATATCAGAAATTGCTGACCTTTCTCCAGTTGACTTGTTCTCATCACTGATTTGTGCTACTTCAGCACTTTGATCATGCTTTGTATACAGTAGGTCATTTATTGTAGGGTTTTGGTTAGGGTATAGCGTTAATGGCTGAGCTTGCACATCATGTGCTCCTCACCAACTGCAACCTTCCTTCTGCTGCACTTGAATGTCCACTTTGTGTCTTGTGTATTGTCTGGATCTACATGTGTATGGCCATGTACGTAGGTGCAAATAATTATATATTGTGTATGTACATAAGAAATTCACATAGTGTGTGTGCACTAAAACTGTTATCAAACTGTTTTGAAACCATATTGAAACCGGTTTAAACGTACAGGTGAACACGCCATACAGTATGTTGTTTCTTCTTTCTTGGAAACCCTTTCACAGTGATCAAGCAGTGCAGTGCAAGCTGTGAGATGTGTCAACCACAGTCACAGTAGATCTTTTCAGTTACAGAAGGGCAAGGTTCCAACCCTGCAGTGAAACTGCCTTCAGCAAACTGCCTCCTTTTTCATGCCTAGCTGAAAAGCCCCCACTTCCTTAGGTGTTGTTAGAGAAGTGTTGTACGTGCAGCTCATTGTTGTGATTGCACAAAACTCCTCCCATCCCACACAGTAGCAGAGACTCGTTGTCCTGTAGCGTGACACCTCTACCCACCTACGTACACCCACAGACACAGACTGCTCCAATGTCACAGCTCACTGTACCTTACATTATCTGCATACCTATGGTATATAGACAGCACTGTGGCACCAGACAAAGTTACACATGTAGTTCTGTGTATCAAAGTGCATGATCAAAGCTGTTGCTTTAGTGAACCTCGTTGGTTAGTGTCACTTGGTTAGTGTCACTGTGCAAGTGGGCATATAGCGTGTTACAGTGTCAGTGGTACAGTGTGTTGGGCTGTCTGTGGCTACACATGATCACAGACGTGGTGGCTAGGCGCATGGTCTGCAAAGCACAGTTGTAATATTTTTCAGACCAATAATTCTGTACCTCTTCCTGTCAAGCATATTTATCCACCATGTGGGTCTAGGCTGTGTGTGTGTGTATGTGTGTGTGTGTGTGTGTGTGTGTGTGTGTGGTGTGTGTGTGTCTGTGTGTGTGTGTGGTGTGTCTGTGTGTGTGGTGTGTGTGTGGTGTGTGCATTGTGTGGTGTGTGTGTGTGGTGTGTGTGGTGTGTCTGTGTGTGTGGTGTGTGTGTATGTGGTGTGTGTGTGGTGTGTGTGTATGTGGTGTGTGTGTGTGTGTGTGTGTGTGTGTGTGTGTGTGTGTGTGTGTGGTGTGTGTGGTGTGTCTGTGTGTGGTGTGTGTGTGTGTGTGTGTGTGTGTGTGTGTGTGTGTGTGTGTGTGTGTGTGTGTGTGTGTGTGCGTGCATGCATGTTGTGTGTGTTTGTGTGTGTGTACGTACATATGTATGTTCATTATGCAGCCTTTCCATTCTGAGGTGGTTGTCCATTCCCCTTTGTGAGGGTGGGTGTAGGCTTTAGTGAGTGCACTGAGGGAGCATAGAAGAGACCTATTTTATACAACCACTTCCTTTTCAACATGAAAGCCATAGTTTTCCTAGTTGAACTTCCTCAATCACAGTGTGGTCCAAGGACATGTTCAGATGTAAAGGGTTTATAGGTAGGTAGTGAGTAAGCATACCCAGTGATTAAATAATGGATCACAACAGTAGAATGGAAGTCTGGGACTATTATTATAAGTATGCTTTTGAAAGGGAGCATATCACTATAAATATTATAGTACTATACAATGTCCCCACACGTCCAAGTATGTAGACTGTGTGAGTACTACTGCAGAACCCTACCCTGAAGTTAGCCATCCACTGCCTTAACTGAATGGGTTGAAGTGACCAAGATATGGTAGCCGTGTGGAACTGGGTCTGGCCAAAGTCTAACCTTT
>OX465053.1:4177487-4201142 GCA_949841015.1 Aplysina aerophoba
ACTCAGTGGGCCTGGCAGTGCAGGCCCTTCATGCGCTGTGATGGAAGCACAGTGTGAGCTCCACATTATCCCATGTGGAGCAACCATGCTCATGAATTTGAGCACTACATAGACCAGCTATCCATGCACATCCCTTTACCTCCTTACTTTACGAACAGGTTCCTATGTAGAGGCTCACTGCTGCGTAGCAGAAATTATCTTTGCATTGAAACATCCTAGACATTGATGGATGGATTGTAAACCCAGCAGCTTTGATGTTGCTCACGAAACATTCCATGACCATGTTCATATGTACGTATATACACACGTACGTATGTACATACAGATATGAGTCAAAGAGTAGCTCCACAGTCGGCATGTACATTCTAGCTGACCTTGCTCAGACCAACAGTACAGGACCTCCCCCACTATGTGCAAAATACACCAAACCTTATTACACCGGGACATTGTCATAGTTGTGTCAACCCTGAACATGTGGGGGGTACATTCAAGAGTACCTCCTACAGCGGTAGTCTCATGGGACAGACTGCTTCACCAATTGGCATCTAGTGCATGTTAACAGACTTGGAGAACGATGTAGTGAAGTTTGTAGCAAGTTCCACAATCCATCAGTAACTATTTGTCACTGCTTGTAGTTATGTAGATGATCACGCACGTAGCGGAGTGACCACGCATACGAACATGAACCCCTTCTGATGAAGTGGAAATGGAAATGTTACAGGTCCTGTACCTCCACCTTCATCACACAAAGTGTTGTAGCTACAGTAAAGCATAAACGTTGCAACAAGACATTCACTAGCAATGGATCATTTCTTGTTGGATATTCTTTTAGCCAAGACTGAATGATCTGTGATAAGTGCTTCTTCAACAAATATCTGCGTATGTGTAGAGGTGTGTTTCCTCATCGCTCGCTACAGCAAACTCTGTAGTCACGGGTGGTGAATTCCAGTGCAGCTTGCCCCTACATAATGCTACAGGAATCACACTGCCCTGCTGTTGGTTACAATGAATGCATTTCTTCCGAGAGTGAGAGAGACCGCATAACAATCGAACCTCACTTCACTACCATATTTGGTAGTAGTTTGTAGTCAATCACTGGATGTAAGTGGACGCTTTGTGCACATGTACATGCCTACTGACCTAGTGTGATACCGTGACAACGCTGAAGTGGATCATGTTAAGACCTGAGTGGCTGGGTAGAGTTTCCATGTGTCACTTGTTGTACACTAGCCAAAAGATTAACACTTGTTCAGGCGTTTCGGTAGCTGACTGCTACCATCATCAGTGAATGACAAGGAATGTTAATGTTATTCATAGTGGTGTTATTCATAGCCATCATCATCAGCTATCACCCATCACGTCATATATCATCCCACATTATTTAAGCAGTGTATATAGAGTGCTTTCCTTGTCATCATTCACTGATGAAGGTAGCAGTCAGCTACCGAAACGTCTGAACAAGTGTTAATCTTTTGGCTAGTGTGCAACAAGTGACACACGCTGAAGTGGATGAGGGAAGGGAGATGGTCTGCCCACATATAGTTATGACAGTACACTCCATCCACACACACTCCGTTCCCTTGCTAGTATATAGTAGTTATGTCACAGTTACCTGTGTACATACTCCACACACATGTGGCATATTGGGGAAACTATCCTGTTGGCCTGCATTCCTACACCACACTGTCAAGTGCTTCGAGAATGAAGCACTCCTCTCCAGCATGGAGCAATTAGTATACCGGCCAGGCAGCGTGCATGAAGGAAGGGGCATTAATTATCTGAGGATTTTTAGAGTCAGATTGTCCAATTACTTTAAACCTAGTCAGACGCACGTTATTCAACGCAATCACTGGCAGACAAGGTAGACCCACCTCAAAACGAAACCCAATTGCTTCCATGACCTCAATGACTCCAGGCCGCGCCAAGATCTGTCAGGGAGAGAAGGAGGCTCGAGATGACATATATATAGCATGTGCGCATGCATGCAGCTACAGTACAAGTAAGAGAGTGCTGCGAGAAGTCGGCGGGTGTATACGCAGCAGGCATGGTTGGCTGCACTCGCACGATAAAGCGAAATGCGCGCGCGGCGCGTGTTGCATGCATACATTCTATCAGACATGCAACGAATGCCATCGCATGCAGAGATGCACGGGCTTGCTTGTGGTGCATGTGCACTTCCAGTCCTGTGCCCGTTTGGCGCTCACCGGTGCGGATCCGCGGAGTCTGCGATAGCGCTCATTGTGCGGATGTTCCAAAATGTTCTGAACGAGTCGTAGACAAGCTAGTGTCGCGTCCAAGAAGGCATCCTGGTCGGACGCCTTCAGTAGTTCCAGCTTGCTTGCTAATGCTAGTTCCATCTGCAATGAAAATCTACACTCAACTAAAACCTATCGCGGACATCAGCTGACTTTTATAATGTTGCAGCGATGTAACTTCCTGTCCGGAAGTTATTATAATTACTGTAACCGTAGTAACCGTACTTGCCTAATGAAGCCCTGTGTCCCTCAGTAAACTAGTAGCCCAAGAAATGATGTTCTTTCTAAGACTTGCAGGAGGTGAGGGAACAGGTGCAGTGCCTGGATAAATGACAGATTAACAACACAGTGGTGAAAAACGTCATGGAAGGGCCAAAATCATTTGACAAGAACAAAACATCAAGGCCAGGCCCTCATGTTCACACATACATGTGCATTAGCAAGGCCCCACACTATGCAGGCAGGAATGGAAGGAAAGCATTGAGGGGAAGGCACCGAGTGGCAGTGACTAACAGAGTTCAGCTCACCTGAGGCCCCCATTGTATTGGTGGAATCCTGATATCTGCTAAGACACTCCCACATACATTCTGGTTGATTAATTAATGATGCTTATCAATCTGATAACTATTAATTAGCAATACAGAACCAATTGCATAATGTCAATGAAATGTTAGCAATTCAGCTAATGGTTTTGTGGCCTGTACCAGACATGCCCACTGTACAGACTGCTTGCGTTGGGGTTGACCATACTGGCACACCAGTATGTTACACACAAATTAGTTGGCAACTGTGTGCAGGTGGCCTGGAATCAAGAGGCGTGATTGGAGGTCTTTGGCTATTGAACAGCAACAAGTGTTCACCTCACTTTTACCATCACAGGGCTGAGATTGATTACAGACAGATTGACTGGATTTGTGTGTGTATATCATCACCTACTGCTAGAACAGCAACTTTGGCTAAAGGCTTCCCAATTACAACAAGATCAATCAAAGCAAATTTAATCAATTTAGCCAGCTAACAATGCACTATGTGACTGTGTGTGTCTATCTTATCTTTACGTGATAGGAATATACACTGGATAGTACTGGTGCTCAGGTGTAGGAACCCAGCACAAAATGGTCTGCAGTCTGCAGTGATGCGTGAGAAGGTCAGCAAGCAACGGTGTTACAGTTCATTGTTGCAAGTGGAGCAGCGACAGACTGTACCGAAGGCCGCTCCACTGGGAACTGAAAGCACTACACCTTGGTCCAGACAGAAACAGTGAGGCACGCATTTTGGCATTGCTGAAGCATGCACCACCAAAACAATACACTACGCATGAGGCAGCACTTTCCCAGACAGTACAGTAAGTAGGAAAAAATAACACTCAAGCAGTCACTAAGGCAGACAATTGCTTGAAGTTCTTTGTTTTCAAACGTTACACCCTTGCACTATCTGCTTCTTGTGAACTCAGCTTCTCCTTCCACCAGCCTGTCTGCCTCAACAGCACTAGCTCATCAACCCAAGTTGTTAGTGTACTAACACATCCCATAGCAACCACAAAGCTCTCCCCAAGACATCAGAGAAATGTACACTAATGGGCATTCTTGGTGCGCTAGTCAGCGCAGACAATGCCTGCCGTGTGGAGGAGACTTAGTTGGTAAGTAATTAAGTTAATAATAAATGGAGAATATTGAACCATGTCTGGTTCATGAAACTCCTTTTATTGTGAGCCGTGGTGTGCATTCATGCAGCACACGTAATGCTCTTGAATAGAGTGACACAACACCACGCCTGTGTGTGTGTGTGTATGCTTGTGTGTTTGTGTGTGTGTTTGTTTGTGTGTTTGTTTGTGTGTTTGTGTGTGTGTGTGCGTGTGTGTGTGTGTGTGCGTGTGTGTGTGTGCGCTTATGTTCCTGACCATACTGATAACGTATTACCATTGTCATGGTAACAGGGGACTCATGTACAATGCTCTACCCTCCAAAGGACAAGACAGTTACAGACACACAGTGCACACACATGCACACACACAGGCACGTACACACACATGCACACACACAGACACGTACACACACATACACACATACACACAGTGCACACACACACACACACACACACACACACACACACACACACACACACACACACACACACACACACACACACACACACACACACACACACACACACACACACACACACACACACACACACACACACACACACACACACACACACACACACACACACAAGCCCCTTGCCCACCCTACGTCTGTACAGGTAATGAAGCACTGCCTCCAGTCACTCACTGTCTGCACCAGCCTGAGTCCTGCCTGCGCCACTTGTCGCAGCTGCCACAATGCTGTTCACGGTAGCATGAGGACCAAGGGCCTATCAGAGGGGGAGGGAGAGGGAGAGGGAAGGTGAGGAGAGAGGAAGAGGAGGGGGAGGGAGGGGGAGGGGGAGGGCAGGAGAGGGGGAGAGGGCAGGAGGGGGGAAGAGGACAGATTAAGGGGAGGAGGAGGTGAAGGGGAGGGGGAGAGCGAAGGTGTAAGAAATATAGATGCAGCAATGAAAAGGCAAATGGGGAGAGATTCCAAATGACACAGAGAAGAGATGGAGATGTATACATGAATATACATACAAACAGGCCATGTTAGCATAAGTGAAGAAGGAATCTATGCAAGAAAGGGGTTGAGAGCTGTGTGGGTGATGTCCACAAACAGTCACAGTGCATAGTACAATTTGAAGGTGGCTTCTGGCACACGCATACACATGGGGTCAACTGTGCAGTGAAGGCATGACTGTACTTCAGGAGTGAGCAAGCAGGAGACCCAATTTTTACAGGGTTGCCACACGCCACTGCTGCAAGGAGTTGAATTCTGACTGACCTGGCGTCTGGCAGCTATGCCTACTTGAGCACACCAATACACAATGCCATGTCAACACACACACACACGCACACAGTTTGTAGTAATTCTAAGTTACACATAATCTTCCAACGGCTTCCCAAACTGTGGGCAGTCACTACCTAGGATACGAACAGGCATCAAAAATAGTTGCCTGGAAAACACTCAACATACACTCTGTACACTGCCCACGGCAACATTTCTTTCTGGTGGCCATATTGTCATAATCTTCTCCTCAGCCTTCACCACCAATGACTCAAACGCAGACTGCAGTTGTCTGGCTTCCTCTTCACCCTGGTACAGCAATAGATGCAAGACGAGGTTGGACACGTCTTCTGCAGGAGGTTGCACGAGAGAAGAGGGCAGTGTTCAAGGAGACCGCAGGGACCAATGAGGGAGTGCATGTAAAGTGTCTACGTACAGTACATGGGCAGAATTGTAAAGTCCATTTACAGTTTAGCATACAGTAGCCACACCGTTTCTTAACTAGCTATGCTGTGTAGGAGGCTGTGGTCACTCCCCACTTACATGCATCCATACCAATCTTCTCCTGGATAATTATGACATTTTTCTACTGCCTTGCAAAGGCTTCTAATGTGCTGCCATGGAACAGCCACAACTATCCACACATTTTCATACAGATAACACATGTTTCAGTTCAGCTGTGTGCTCACCCACAGGTAAGGGAGGGGAAGGAAAGGTTAGACTTTGGCCAGACCCAGTTCCACACGGCTACCATATCTTGGTCACTTCAACCCATTCAGTTAAGGCAGTGGATGGCTAACTTCAGGGTAGGGTTCTGCAGTAGTACTCACACAGTCTACATACTTGGACGTGTGGGGACATTGTATAGTACTATAATATTTATAGTGATATGCTCCCTTTCAAAAGCATACTTATAATAATAGTCCCAGACTTCCATTCTACTGTTGTGATCCATTATTTAATCACTGGGTATGCTTACTCACTACCTACCTATAAACCCTTTACATCTGAACATGTCCTTGGACCACACTGTGATTGAGGAAGTTCAACTAGGAAAACTATGGCTTTCATGTTGAAAAGGAAGTGGTTGTATAAAATAGGTCTCTTCTATGCTCCCTCAGTGCACTCACTAAAGCCTACACCCACCCTCACAAAGGGGAATGGACAACCACCTCAGAATGGAAAGGCTGCATAATGAACATACATATGTACGTACACACACACAAACACACACAACATGCATGCACGCACACACACACACACACACACACACACACACACACACACACACACACACACACACACACACACACCACACACAGACACACCACACACACCACACACACACACACACACACACACACACACACACACACACACACACCACATACACACACACCACACACACACCACATACACACACACCACACACACAGACACACCACACACACCACACACACACACCACACAATGCACACACCACACACACACCACACACACAGACACACCACACACACACACAGACACACACACACCACACATGCACACACACACACACACACACACACACACATACACACACACACAGCCTAGACCCACATGGTGGATAAATATGCTTGACAGGAAGAGGTACAGAATTATTGGTCTGAAAAATATTACAACTGTGCTTTGCAGACCATGCGCCTAGCCACCACGTCTGTGATCATGTGTAGCCACAGACAGCCCAACACACTGTACCACTGACACTGTAACACGCTATATGCCCACTTGCACAGTGACACTAACCAAGTGACACTAACCAACGAGGTTCACTAAAGCAACAGCTTTGATCATGCACTTTGATACACAGAACTACATGTGTAACTTTGTCTGGTGCCACAGTGCTGTCTATATACCATAGGTATGCAGATAATGTAAGGTACAGTGAGCTGTGACATTGGAGCAGTCTGTGTCTGTGGGTGTACGTAGGTGGGTAGAGGTGTCACGCTACAGGACAACGAGTCTCTGCTACTGTGTGGGATGGGAGGAGTTTTGTGCAATCACAACAATGAGCTGCACGTACAACACTTCTCTAACAACACCTAAGGAAGTGGGGGCTTTTCAGCTAGGCATGAAAAAGGAGGCAGTTTGCTGAAGGCAGTTTCACTGCAGGGTTGGAACCTTGCCCTTCTGTAACTGAAAAGATCTACTGTGACTGTGGTTGACACATCTCACAGCTTGCACTGCACTGCTTGATCACTGTGAAAGGGTTTCCAAGAAAGAAGAAACAACATACTGTATGGCGTGTTCACCTGTACGTTTAAACCGGTTTCAATATGGTTTCAAAACAGTTTGATAACAGTTTTAGTGCACACACACTATGTGAATTTCTTATGTACATACACAATATATAATTATTTGCACCTACGTACATGGCCATACACATGTAGATCCAGACAATACACAAGACACAAAGTGGACATTCAAGTGCAGCAGAAGGAAGGTTGCAGTTGGTGAGGAGCACATGATGTGCAAGCTCAGCCATTAACGCTATACCCTAACCAAAACCCTACAATAAATGACCTACTGTATACAAAGCATGATCAAAGTGCTGAAGTAGCACAAATCAGTGATGAGAACAAGTCAACTGGAGAAAGGTCAGCAATTTCTGATATACACACCAACAGGGGTAGCAGCATCTCCTAAAACGTGGGGGTGGGGTCATTGACAGATGGTAAAATGTTTACTCGCTATATACGCTCACAAAGTCATTGCTGCACAGCTTCACACCAAAAGCCCCTAAATGTTTCCCTCCATGTACTTGTTCATTGATTGGCTCATTGGCAAACTACAATGTACTCCTCATCTATTGAATTAGCTGAACTGGAGAGGGGGACTCATATTGAGGAGGCTTCCCCCTGCTCTTCAGAGTGGGGGGGGGGCTCGAACATCTCCTGCCCCACCTATGTCGCTGCCCCTGACCAACACCAGTTAGAACACATTTTTGGGTGATCCTGCACATTACTGCAGCTCCTGTTTGTGTACAGAAGCCCCAGAGGGCAACCAAGTGAGACTAGTGCGCACATTGAACCAAAAATCATAACCCCATGCAAATAGCTGTATGGTTGCTAGAGAGCCTGTGATGGAAGCCTTACAAATCAAAGGCTGACAGCTGTGTTCCTTGTGTACAGACAGCAGTAAGAAGTGCCAACTGGCATTAGGCGGCCATTTATTCAACTGATTCTGTAGTCTGTTGTTACTCCAATAGCCATCCTAGCACTGATCATTTTGTTATGCCACTACACTGTGCATATTCCACACGTCACTGTGCTAAGAGCGTACACAGCACCCATACAGCAACACGTGGCAGTAACTCAGTTAGCAGTAAGAGGTGCCTCTTAGTTAGTGGATATATGATATGCCATCTGTGTAGTCGGCACAGAAGGTGTGACATTTATCAGAGACAGTTTGGTGTGGTGATGCTTATTGTGTGCAGGACACAAAGGGGCTACAGCTGGAAGGATGTAAACAAATGACATGGTGTTACCTGCACATTCACACAACATGTGTGCACTACATATACATTACATCACAGACATACATTACATCACAGTACACAGCTCACAAACACTAACTGCAGTGGTACAGTTGCTTCAGTGTTTCTAGTCCTTTTTGCACACTGCAAACACTCATTGGATTATATAACACTAGAGCTGTGAAGTTGCATGTGCTAATTGCAATATTGCCATTGGAATTCGCGCGAGCCTCCATGGTTCCAATACTTTAATCATGTGAGTGATTGCAGCATACAACGTGCGAACCAGACTAGGAACCCTGGATCGACTGTATGCACGTCGTACATCATATCACTTCAAGATTACAAACCATGCACGTATATACAGTGCCTACAGAACATGCCAATTACCACCAAAGTCAGTTTGTAGGTGAATGTATACGAAATGGGCCAATCCAATAGCTTGTTTATACTGTATTATCTGTACTTTTCCCATGTGACAAAGGATACTGTGGCACTTTGATCTCCCTTCACACAGGGATATGCACAGATTAATGGGTGTACACACATGCTATCGGCTTATGTAATTTCCAGACATCTTCCAGCAGCTGCTACCGTTAGACATGCTAACGAGCCTCACATGAGGCCCAAGGGCCTACAATAGTTACCTGCACTACCAGCTGTTTGATACAATTAAGTGATGGGAGAGGATGGAGTTGGCAGGGGAAGGCACTGAATGGTATGGCTCGCTATACCCTCCTTCCTGCCTGCAGCTGGTGTGTGGGTAAGCAGTGGGGACTAGCAAAGATATGTGTCCTGTCCATACGTAGTGCCACATGCCCACAGTCCACCTCAACCAATCAGCTTCCAGCTACTGATTTTCCACTAGTTCATACATATATAGCTAAATTCAACAGCTGTACGTAGTTCTGTACAGTCATGTTGAATAATGTTGGCATTCTCTGTGCATAGTGGAAGTGTTCTGAATTGTGTCCTCGGATGATGCAGAAAGGCTTCCTTCCTGCATAATCAATGCCACAACACTTCTGCCATCCCACCTCACTCAGTCAGCCCGCCCTTTGTGCCCAATGTAAGGCTGCAGAAACTACATAAATGAATAATTCACACACTTACCTAGCCGCTGAGGACACTAATTCTCACAGCATATCAGCTGTGAGTGGGAAGTGCATGATGAGAGGGCATGGGCAGCCTGATGAGTGCTTGAAGGAGGAAACACACAAACACACATACGTACGTACACATGTGCTCGCACACACACACACACACACACACACACACACACACACACACACACACACACACACACACACACACACACACACACACACACTGCACCACACTGAACACATGCATGAGCACACACACACTACACCACACTGCACACATGAACACATGCACACACACTACACCACACTGCACACATGCATGAGCACACACACACTCTACACCACACTGCACACATGCACAAGCACACGCACTACACCACACTGCACACATGAACACATGCACACATGCACACACACTACACCACACTGCACACATGCATGAGCACACACACACACAACACCACACTGCACACATGGACACATGCACACACACACTACACAACACTGCACACATGCACAAGCACACACACTACACCACACTGCACACATGCACAAGCACACGCACTACACCACACTGCACACATGAACACATGCACACATGCACACACACTACACCACACTGCACACATGCACGAGCACACACACTACACCACACTGCACACATGCATGAGCACACACACTACACCACACTGCACACATGAACACATGCACACACACTACACCACACTGCACACATGAACACATGAACACATGCACACACACACTACACCACACTGCACACATGAACACATGCACAAGCACACACACTACACCACACTGCACACATGCATGAGCACACTTGAACATGCCCACCCACTGGACACATACGTACCACAGAGGTGCTAAAATAATCCCATCATCGTCATAAACAATAAGTGCAACCCTATCAGCAGCAGTCAACTAGGGGGGAAGCAAAATTAACTACATCGGCATGGCAACAGTTTGCACTAACACATACGTACTTACTCCCATGAGCTGCAAAGCAACACAGAAATTGTTACTAATTATTCTGAAACTTATACTGACATAATTAATAAAGTAGAAAATCCACCTGTCTTCTGCACCTCACTGCTAGGTACATGCATACACAAGCGACACAATAGTCGGCAACTAACCTCGTTACAGTCTGACCAGATCAGTCTCCAGTATACACCGTACAGCTGTCCAGGGCAGTGACAGCGATACATTACTTGTTAGGACTGCATTCTGGACCATTAGCTATCTACTGGGGGTTGTCTAAGATGCTTTGTTGGAGGTGGTCCTACGTATTGGGGCTGTCCTGTGAAAGTGTGTGTGTGTGTGTGTGTGTGTGTGTGTGTGTGCGTGTGTGTGTGTGTGTGTGTGTGTGTGTGTGTGTGTGTGTGTGTGTGTGTGCACATGCGTCTGTGTGTCTGTGTCTGTGTGTGTGCGTGTGATCACACTACAAGCAGATGAGCAGAGGAGTGCTACTAGAAGAGTAGCCAGAATTGGGAACATCCTGCTGATGGTAACACCTCCTTGCAGCTCTTCATCTGTGACACATGCAAACGATCTTTCCGACGAAGCCAAGACATTGCCCAACACAAATGTATCACCACACGCCCCAAGCACCCCTCACAGAGACCACCTCGCTGATATATCATGATCCAGTCTACGCTTCGCGGCAGAAAGGCATCATCCAGATAGATGGCCTTCTTCCAAGGTCCAAGGTCCAAGGTGTGCGCGTGTGTGCACATGCATGTGTGTGTGTGCATGTGTGTGTGTTCATGTGTGTGGTTTGTGTGTATGTGCATGTATGTATATACACGTGCTGTGAACCTTTACTCAAGCGAAGACATTTCTGCACTTAATTACTTAAGTACTTAACTCGTGCTACATATATCTACACACACACACACACACACACAGGCCCCTGGCTTCTAACACAGATTCATCTTTGATGCATGTTCACATACACACGGCACCTCTACATACATACAGTGCTAGGCAGAGCTTGGCACTTGCTGGTGGTGCTGTATTACACGTGTAGCACTCTGTACGTCCCACCACCACGGATACAAGGAAGACATGGTCATGCAGATTTAATTAGTGAACTGTTCACACACTCAGTGTTTGATATATGACATGCTCTGTAAACCACAGACACAATGGCTGGACCACAAGGCAGCTCTGAGTCACATACCTATATACAAGAAGAGACTGTGATGTCGTAGAGATTCGTTGCTATACACATGGATGATAAAGGGCAAACGGCAAATTATATGCTCAAGGAGAGAGTGTCAATGGGGTTAATGTTGCTCCCAATAGTAGCGCCAAAGAGGTGACACCACAGAAACAGTGAGAGAATTGCCATCCCCAACCCTTGAACGGAGCCCCAAACGCAAGTGTGGATATGGACAGGTGTCCCATAAGCCACACTGGTAGTCAGGTTCATTGTTATATAATTGAAATGCTACCACAGGCGACACCGCACAATGCAGATTGGGACAATGTGGTCACAACCTACATACATACATCCCATCTCAACTTAAATTCTTAGAAAGAAAATATACCAACAAGATATTAGCGCAATGTAGTGCAATAGTACATACTGCCAAGGTGCGTATGTACGTACGTACGTACGTATGTATGTATGTCTGCATGTTGTGTGTGTGTGTGTGTGTGTGTGTGTGTGTGTGTGTGTGTGTGTGTGTGTGTGTGTGTGTGTGTGTGTGTGTGTGTGTGTGTGTGTGTGTGTGTGTGTGTGCGTGTGCGTGCAAGCACCTATACGAATATGCATGTGTGCATGAGAGTGACCACAAGTGACAGAGGCAACTGACATGCCTTCTGGTGCTTGGTCTGTCATCCACTGCCTCTGAAAGAGGCTGGGTCTAGTGTGAGGATGAAATCAGCTGTGGTGCCAGTTGGTATCAAGAAAGGCCAGAGCCTAACCAAACCATACGTAGGCGAGGTGACAAACTGCCTGAAGCTGCTGTCAACATGTAGAGAACCAGTCCCCTTTTATCAAGCTGGAATCAGTTGTACTGTGATAGACACATCCCACCTTGTTTGGTTTCTATCACAACAGGTGCTGACATCAGAACCATGACAACATGACTGTGGGTTATTGTTGCAGAAGTTTTCTGTCTGGCTGTGCACCATGAGGATTCTTCTTAGAACTTCTTAGAACCAGAAACAATTTAAGCACTTCCAACAACCAGTATCTGGATGGTTTCTGCATGCAAAGAAACCCTCAATGTGGTTGTACAGTGTGTGTTGTAAATGTTTGGTGTGTGTATATTTATGTATGTATGCACACATAGACACACACACACACGTGCATGCACACATACGTTACGTATACAGGCACACACACACACACACACGTGTACGCACATGTACGCTCACCAAGTGAAGACGGCAACATGCTGTGCACTACATACCTGCAACAGCTTCTACACACATCCTCTTAACAAAGGGTACGTAAGAACACAATTAAATGTTAACACCATCATGTTGACAGTGTTGATGGTGCTACGTACGTGGGTGTGAATGTGTGACATGGGCTCTTTGAAGCTTGACCCCAAACGTGTGTGTAAAAGTATGCTCTACGTACGTATGATCAATTGAACTTTGTAGGTGTATACAGTGTAACCTCACTATAGAGGACACCATTAGCACACCGCTGGCTGTCCTGTATGGAGAGGTGTCCCTAATTGAAAGGCAGACTTGTAGACAGCTCTATGTACTTGAGACTGTAGACAGTGCCCTCAATAGAGAGGTGTCCTTTATTCAGAGCGTCCCTTATAGAGAGGTTGCACTGTAGTTGATTTATTGAATCTCTGCACTGCGACGAGTGTGGCTGGAATGCCTACTAGTGCAAGCCATCTGGACAGATCAAGCGGCAAATCACCCAAGAAATCTGGTCCTAGCTTCTCAATGACTGATGCCTCCAGTAGCCATCTGTTTCTACCCCTTAGCAGTGGAGCTTCAAAGGGCCTTAGTGCACTTCAAAGGTGTGTAAAGTTGCATTTTACACACCTTTGAAGTGCAGCACTGCTTGGATTGGCTGAAACCAATGAGTATGCAAATGGGTAAGTCAGTGAAAACTTACTGAAGAAGGAAGTTCACGAAACAAAAGAGAGTGGTAAAGACTGTCATGTGTACAATAATAAGCTCAGTGAAGCTCAGAAGAGAGTGAGGGAAGGGAGAGGAAGAGAAGGGAGAGCCGACCAATAATGCAGGCAATCAAGAGGACTTTCAGGGAGAAGGCAAAAGAAGATAGTAGAACGATTCCCAAAACAGGAATCAGTTTCAACCATAGCTACAAGGCACACGCCATCATCAGACACTTGCAATCACCCACAACCCATCTTGACAACGCGGACTGGCCACACTCTGCGACCATAACCAAAAGCCAGGAGGCCAATCCTCCAGCACAGAGCACATTTCCACAGTACGTCTAAAATTAAAAATGACATTAAATGCCATGGCATTTAAAATGTCTACTTTAGTAAAGGTCTGATGGCTAAGTAAAGTAGTCGTGACGGTCAGTTTACTGCTACAAGCTGTGGTATGACACACCTCCCCTCTTGGTGGGGCTATTCGACAAGCTTGATACATTTCGGCGACACTGCAGCCACCTTAATCCCTGATGCAAACGCACACCACTTTTAGTCTACCACAGCCTGCCTGCCTGCGTGTACCTTACTCAGACCATCCACACATGAACACTGAATTACGTATACAACACGGATGTATGTACTGGCAGGGTGCAGAGGTGGACCACAGCGTGTGGGCTGCAGAGGCCAGAGCGTGTGCAGCATTATGTAGGTCACAGCTCTTTTGTGGTGGGCTATTGAGTCATTTGCTGTAACATGGCTTCACTCATTCAAAAACACCACAAACAAGCAATTTCTGAATGAAACAATGTGAAGTAGACATATGCTATACTATTTGGAGAGAAATGGTTTGAGTGCACCACTCGTCTTGAATTGTACGTACATTGGTACGTATGTGCATACGTGCACACATACACTGTATGCACCTACCCACACACACTCACACTCACACACACACACGTACTGTGCATTCCCCCACCCACACACTTTCATCTTCATTGAAGTCACTAAAGAGGGGCGCATAGAGTGAGTGAGAGTGGAAGGGTGACGAGTGGAAGGGTGAAGAGTGGAAGGTCAAAGAGTGGAAGGGTGAAGAGTGGAGGGGTGAAGAGTGGAGGGGTGAAGAGTGGAAGGGTGAAGAGTGGAAGGGTGACGAGTGGAAGGGTGACGAGTGGAAGGGTGACGAGTGGAAGGGTGAAGAGTGGAAGGGTGAAGAGTGGAGGGGTGAAGAGTGGAAGGGTGACGAGTGGAAGGGTGACGAGTGGAAGGGTGACGAGTGGAAGGGTGACGAGTGGAAGGGTGAAGAGTGGAAGGGTGAAGAGTGGAGGGGTGAAGAGTGGAAGGGTGAAGAGTGGAAGGGCAAAGAGTGGAAGGGTGAGTGTAGGATAGATGGTTAGGAGTAATGGGGAATGAAGAGTGTACGAATGGAGGTGTGCAGCTCCCTCCTATACCTTGGAACTTGTCCACGGTGGTGATAGCTTCCTTCAAAGCATGCATCAGAGCAATGTCCTCATACTTCCCTCCCTCCCGCAGACTGAACTGCTTACGCTCTGCCTTACGTCGGCTCCGGGCTGTCCTCCTATGATTTTGACCAATCAGATTAGAGCATAGCGGTGCAGCCATAGCAACTAGTGCACACAGGGCTTAAGACACACACACACACACACACACACACACAGTATAAAATATACACTCATATGTAGGTACTGACTGTATGCATATACGTATGTTGTACTGTCAGGAGTACACACTGAGCAATGGTGCACAAGGAAGTACAGTACAGTATATCTGACACATGTGCTTACCCTATAAAAATAGTATACGTAGATGAAATTAACTTAAAGATACGTTAATGATGTAATTGAATATGCAATGAATGTGGGGTTTTCACTCTTGTCCCCATTTCCTTACACTCAGACCCCCTATGGGATGTAAACTTACGATGAAGAAGCTGAGGTGGAGGCCGCACTGCTTGTTGTTGACTGACCAGTTACACTGCTGGCCTCTGAGTAAAGGTCAGTGTCCTGGGCCTCGTCAGCACCCTCTGTGTGTGTGTGCGTGCGTGTGTGGACCATGAGAAATTATATTGTCTCAGCATGACAATGGCAGATGAGAATGCACACACACAATTATTTCAAATTACACCATCAAAGCACCACATGCATATTCGTTATCACACAGCAGCTTCTTCAAACGAAAGGCAATACATTTCAAACCTGATTACCATTACTACAAAGTTTCAAGGAGACATGACTAGAGGAGCTGAGTGTGGCACTTTACCAGGCTTCCACTAGCAGGGTATCACCTGTCACTGCTGAGCTACAGGATCCACAGCAGTTGTGGCAGTGAAAGTGCATGGATGCCTACACAGCAGCCATTTACTGGCACTACAAGAGTGGTAAGTGCTACGTCATCATGTACTCTGATCAAAGCCAACTGTTAGTGCCTAGTAGACATGACCAAAAAGGTAGTGAAAGGTGTCAGTGAGTGTTTCACAAGGGATCAGTGAATGTACCGCACACACACGTACACCTACACACAACAGACACACAATGCACCAGACCTTCTTACATGTCAAGATCAGACACACTGAAAGTGAATAATACATTGACCGAACAAAGTGACTGTCTGGTAAAAGCGAATGTGGCACATGTGAATGCACATATACGTATGTACGTACATGTGTGAAACTCATCATGCACTGTGAATGATGTGTTTCACAGCAAAAATATAAATATGGACCCCCCCCCAATACGAAGTGTTGCACAGACGTTATGTAGCCAATTGTCACGTGAACATGAGTGTGCACATGTGAACAATGAAACATACGACCTTCAGTTCTGTCTGTTTTAAACTGCACATGAATCACACCTCAGATTGAGGAATAAGGTGAGACAGTAGGGCAGTTTGTGCAAGGGCAACAATCAAATGGGGTGAAGCATATTCCTCTACAGTAGATGTGGAAGACACTGCAGTGGAACATTTGCAACAGTACGGCTGAATTCAAGGCCCTACTGGAGTTACATGCCATCTGCTGGCAGAAGTGAAAAAGTTGACTACTACAGCAATTCAAAGTCGCACACAATGGGTTATTCCCATCATCATCATGATGCCGCTGGCAGCCTTGTGAGGCACACATATGTTAACTGCTGGCTTCCATTAGAGATAGCACTTCATTCAAGCAGGCCACAGCATCGAAGAGTGGAATACAATGCCTCCTGATGCACCTTTGGGGGAGTTTGGTCAACAGGTGTGCTGAAAATGATCTAATCAGGAAGCAATGGCTGGTCATGTGTGAGAGAAGTTGCCCAAGTGCATGGATCCATGGATCAACACAACCTGGCAGTGATAGGAAGCCACAGGATGGGACAAACTGGCACGGATCAACTAAATACATACACTGCTTGCATTTCCTACAGGGAGGAGACCTTCCAGAGAAAGATGAGTGGACTTCCTCTCTGAAAGGCCGGGGTACTACCCACCAGTCTTCCTTCTCCAGACAGGAGCACAATCACATATGCTCAAGTAGCGTGCTCTTAGGTAGGTTAATACCAAAGGATGTGATTTGCTGAAGGAATCACTCAGCATTAATTACATTAGACAACAAGTTAGGTAGGTGACCAGTGACTGTATAACGCTGTGCAACCATTGTTTCTGTGTATACCCTGCATACGTAAATAACATACTTTTCTGAATATAAGTGTAAAATGTAAACTTGCGCTAGCTGTTAATTTGTTTAGGCATGTACACAGTGGTTATGGACACAATGGCTTCCATAAGGGATGGCACTTCAAGCAGGTTACAGCATTGAAGAGTGGAATACAATGCCTCCTGATGCACCTTTGGGGGGTCTGGTCAACAGGTGTGCTGGAAATGATCCAATCAGGAAGCAGTGGCTGGTCATGTATGAGAGAAGCTGCATGGATTCATATTAGAGAGCGAGTTGTGTAGGTGACCGGTGATGGTGTACTAGTGTGTACAACCATTGATTCTGTGTAAAACCTGCATAGATAACATAATTTTATGAATATAATTATAAAATGTAAAGTTGTGCCAGCCGTTAATTTGTTTACGTACGCACGCAGCTGTCATGCAATGCAGTGACCCAGCAGCAAACATACGTATGTTTGTAGAAAATGGTTGCTAGGAACTGGTAATTGACATGTTTAGGGTCAGACTAGCAAAGCCCTGTTAAGTGCCCAGTGAGCTCAGTGAAAGAGAGGCTGCCTTTGTGTTTGCTTGTATCAACAGCTGTGCAACGTGTGTGTGTGTGTGTGTGTGTGCTCGCACGTGCGTGTGTGTGCGTGTGTGTGTGTGTGTGTGTGCGTGTGTGTGTGTGTGTGTGTGCGTGTGTGTCTGTGTGTGTGTGTGTGCGTGTGCTCGCACGTGCGTGTGTCTGTGTGTGTGTGCGTGTGTGTGCGATGCTGCAGTGGCTCCTAGTTGTGTTAAAGCGACATGTATCAAATTCTCTTAGGTGCGCAGACCCAATTCTTGATGCTACTCAGTGGCAGTCTGTTTTGCCACAAAGGTCACTGGCAACTGTTCACACAGAGTTTGAATCTACCCAGTCAATCAGATTGTTCAAACAAGTGTGTGCGTGCATGTGTGTGTGTGTGCATCCTCCCATGGGTGAACTAGATTACAATAATTGATTATATAGTGTTCGTTAGACGGTTAACTTGCTCCCACTAGTCTGCTGTGACCCTTGCACTCAGCTGCACGCACAACACAGCAATGTGGCACCGTCAACAGGTACTGTGAGTCTAACCATCTGTAACATACTCTGTATGTGCATGTACATACATACGTACGTAGTTGTCCATACAAGTACTGCTGTACACCCATCCACACACTTTGAATTTAGCGAATCTAACTCGACTAAGCCCTCAATTTACCTCCCAATAGATGCTCGCCCTGGACAGCCATCTTGCTTTCTCTTACAATAACCAGACGAGCTGTCTGCCGATCCAGCTGCTCACTCAATGCAGACAGCGTCTCCATTACACTTCCGTACGTCTCCAGTAGGGCAGGGACAAAGTGAGAGTCGATGAGGTCACGTCTCCTGTGGTAATGGATGAGCCGCAAGGACTCCGCCCATTGCCACGCCTCCAGGAGCACAACAATGGCTTCCTCATGGTCCTGTGCATAGTCCAAGAGCACTCTAGCGGCCTCAGGTTGTCGTTTCTGGCTCCTCAGTGCAGCTGAGGGACAGGAAGTGAAAATTAGTGAACTTAGAGGAATTTTAGCAAATGTATTTGTACCCTCTTGAAAATAATCTCTCCAAAGGACATCAAATTAGCAGAGAATCCTTTGAAGGTTGCCTTAACTGCCATGGCAACAGAGCAAATCTTGCCATCAACCAATAAATGCAATTGGTGTAGCAGATAAATAGCTGTGCCTATGGGGACGTACGTATGAACTGTTTGCATGTGTTCTCAATACCAAACCACTACAGACAGACAGGATTACATGAAGGTATCATGCAAAGCGTTGGGCTGGATGGGGTGGAACTTCAGGAGGGTTTTACTCACTTGCCATCCTTCTGGCTGTCTCCATGACAACTGCTTCCCCTTCACCCATTTCTGACATGAGAACAAAGACCTGTTGCCAGTGGAGACAACTTTCAAATGCATCCCTGGCCTGTGGGCGGCAGCCGGCATTGGTGAACGCTGCAAGGTACGTAGGGGGAGGGGTCTAATCATTGTGCATTCCCAGACTAGACTGCTCTGACTATACAGCTCTCAACCTCCACAGTCAATGGTCTGGGACATTCGTCCACGTTGGTACAATGCTCAACTGGACACTGGACCATTGGTAAGCAGTTACGTACGTCACATAAGAGGTAGATTCTATCGGTTGAAGTACTAATGTACGCACACCCTGTTATAGATCATGCATGACTGTAACACCTCGCTGCACTGCACTGTCAGCTGATTCACCCACTCCTTATATGGCATGAGTAGCTACTGGTAGTACGAAGTTCTGATGGACTCTTGTGCAAGTCCCAGATTGCTGGACAGGGCTGCTTTTGTGACTGGCGAAGACCCTAGAGGTCAAAACATCTCACTGCAATTTATCCCCTGTGACATGATCGCTCAACAATGTCCCTGTTCAGTTTAACGCTGTAGCACGAGCTTCTATCACATCCAGATGGTCTTTTGTGGAGACTGAGTCTGAGCAAAATGGCTACAGTGCACAATTTTAGAACGTAACACTGCAGTCAGCAACCAACAGGAAGTCTTCAAGTTGCTGCGGTTTTGTTCAGTCAACAAATACCATTTCTTAATAGCTGAGTTGTGTTGATGAGCTTTCACGTAGCAAATAACTGCAGTGTACGACGTTTCAACTGCGAAGGTCTTCGTCAGGTACAAAACTGTTACGTGAAAGCTCATTAACGCAACTCAGCTATATGAAGCCGTAGCAGTGAGCCTCTACAATATTACCATTATTAATCACCTACTACCCATCTACTACTCCACGGCTAGCTGCTAACTGCTTGATTGCCAATCATTGATAACTGTGACGTAGCAACATCATTGCCATTTTTGGTCAGTGTAGTCTTACCAGACACACAGTGTAGACAACTCGCTTTAAAATCGTAAATTCATACAAACACCAGATATGTACGTACATAGATTCAGGTCACTGAAGTACCATAACACAGCCTACATAAACACATTACATACGTCCATATGTGAAGCTGGAAGAGTGTTGTCACGAGGAAGGTTCCCTGACAAACAGATGCACGGCTCACCATTCAACCACTGCAACATACGTACGTATGTATGTACGTACTTATGTCCTCACTCACCAACTCCAGCCTCCAAGTACTTCTTCTTGTCAAGTAGGTACTCCCCGTAAGCCTTAGCTACAACCTGGAGGAAACACACATGGATAACGTGCAACTGTACACACAGTAGGCTGTGAACTGGGCAATAATGACTGACAAATGGCTGTAATCACCGGATATTTTGCCAACTGGCCAGCTCGTAACATTGCTTCATGGCCAGGGGCTGGACTCATTCCTATTTGCAGCAAGCAGTGGCTGATTGCCTCCCACGTGACTACTACCCATCAGCCCTAAAGCCTAACTCTACTCTACGTTGGCTACAGCGTATGGGCATTCCATGAGTCCATATACTGCCTGGGTGATATCATTGCAGGAACCGACTGCTATTATTGCACAATGCCTGGTTGTAACAATAACTTTAAGGCATCATAGCTCACGGAACAAATGGGCAGACATAATTGACAGCGAGAAGAGAAAGTCCTTACTGCTATGTTACATACGTACATACATACGTACGTACATACATACGTACTCCTTGAATATGAAAGAGCACTATCACAGCAGGTCTAACAGAAACTATCAGGTATTCTGTGCAGACACAAAGTGAACAACCCTCAGATCACTCCATTCAGATGAATGGCACCATTGTAACTTTCTGTTGTCATGGTGACAGGTGCTACTAAGGCAAATGATGATGTAGGTGAAAGTGTTCATGTAATTATTGGAATTGGATGAGTTGCCCCTCTCCCCCACACACATACACCCACATACGTACACACACACACATACACACACACATACACACACACAGACATACACACGGACACACACAAACACACACACACACGCACACACACACGGTCACACACACACACACACACGCACACGCACACACACACGGACACACACACACACACAGACACACACACACACACACACACACACACACACACACACACACACACACACACACACACACACACACACACACACACACACACACACCTTGTACTGGTCTTCCATCTTTGGCAAAAGAGCCAGCGCCTCTTGGTACAGATGGTGCTCCTTAACTAGAGACACACATTCTTCAAACATGTCTGGGCCTGCCCACATGGATATGACAGGGAGTAACCCATCACAACCAACAATGTACTGACAACGTACATACATATGTATGTGTGTAGCACACACACATTGGCCTTACTAAAACATGTTGTACGTACACATAAATAATATTATGTACAATTGCCATCATACATTCAATGAATGAATTTGCTGGACCAAGAGAACCACCTTTAGTGAGGACAGCTCACCGCAGGCCACAATGTGCTGCAGCGCTTTCTTGTACCGTCCAAGGTGCTTGTCAATGGTGTAGTACTGATAGGGAGGGGGCAGTTTGCGCAGCTGGTTGAGGAAAGGAAGGTACTCCTTGGGGTCCTGGGGAGGGGTTGGGGGAGGGGTTAGGGGAGGAAGAGGTTGGGGGAGGGGTTGGGGGAGGGATTCGGGAGGGGAGGGGTTGGGGGAGTGAGAGGGTGAGGGGTTGGAGGAGTGTTAGGGGGAGGGGTTGGAGGGAGTGATAGGGGGAGGGGTTGGAGGGAGTGATAGGGGGAGGGGTTGGAGGGAGTGATAGAGGGAGGGGTTGGGGGAGTGATAGGGGGAGGGGTTGGAGGAGGTGAGAAGGAAGAGGCCTGTATCCATATACATGATTATAACATTACAAAATAGGTACACTACCATATGTACGTACGTACGTACGTACCTTCTGCGACTTCTCCGCCACCAGTAGAACCAGGTCAAAGTCATAGGTCCCCAGAGCCGCATTGTACAGGTCGTTCACATCTGTCAGGTAGAGGATGTAACGAAGGGCTTCGTCGGCAGTGACAGTTGGAGACGAGCTAGCGGCCGGAGGGTGGTCTAGGGTGGAAGGGGGGAGGGAATGGAAGGGGAGAGGGAAGGGGGAGGAGAGGGGGAAGAGAGGAGAGGTGACAGTATGTACGTAGTGGGCTCAGGGAGGGGTGGAGGGGAGGAGTGGAGGGGAAGGGAAGGAGAGAGGTGATGGCACTGATCATCTGAGGAGGCCAGCATAGCAGAGAAGGGGAGTGTGTGGCTTGTGGGCTGGGCGACTCATAGTCATGAGACCTGTCCCTAATGAAGCTTATCCCAGCCCATGCATAATCAGGAGAGTTTCAGGACGGTTGCACACATGGCATTAGAATGCATCCCATCTTCATCATTGTCACAAATCAACAGCATGCAGTATGTACCCATTGCAGTAATAGACAATACCTCTCCTGTGCTTAATTCTTCTGAGTGCAATTTCAATTTCAGGTTCAGTTTTCTTGAGGTGTGCAGTTAGGATTGACAGTAGGAATCTGAGTGAGAAGTAACACATACACATACGTACGTAACTGCCATAGTGATGGAAGTCAAAAAGAGGAGGTCAAATACAGCAAGAACCACAAACCGCAAGACCATCATCTCTAGTGTGAGGTTAGTCCTTGGCAGTAAACACACAATGTCAATCTCACGTACATACGTACGGCATGAACACACATGCGTGCACACACGCACGCACGCACACACGCATGCACACACACACGCATGCACACACACACACATGCACACACACACACACGCACGCACGCACACACACACAGACACACACAGACTCACTTGTCCTCGCCCTGGGCTGCTAGCTCAGTGAGCATTGCATCACACACCCGATTCACCTTGCTACCACCAACAGGACCACTCCCACCAGTGACATCACTTCCTGTCCCTATTCCTTTGTACATAGTCTCGGTAACACTTTCATTCCTGAATACAATACGCCAAGAGACGTGTAACACAGCAACACTGAAGGGGTACGTTAATCCCATACATACGTACATACGTATGTACATTAATGAGAGCAGTGTGGTGTTACGTATGTATGTACATTAATGAGAGCAGTGTGGTGGTACATACGTATGTACATTAATGAGAGCAGTGTGGTG
>OX465053.1:4201342-4208842 GCA_949841015.1 Aplysina aerophoba
ATTAGACACCAATTTACTGTAAAACTCTGGCAGTTGTAGATTAGGGGATACCAGTGGAGTTTATACACGTTCAACCTAAACATACAGATGTGCCTGTTTCCTAGGCAACGCCTACCTGCAACTGTAAAGCCACAATAGTGCACAATATCACTTCATGCTGAGCTGGATCAAAGCAGCCTACCCCCTTGACTGGCACTGGCTCTGTCCTGGCTCTGTCAACAGACAGGCAGTCACCAGCACAACATATAAATTATAATATAGTTCTGAGATTAATTAATTAACTGATTCAGCAGTTCCTTCCTTTGATCTAGGCTAGCACTTGCACCAAACAACACAGTGAGGTGTGTGTGTGTGTGATGTCGCTGCCACTTGCCTGGCTTCTTCCACTCTTCACTATTGCTCCATAGTGCTTTGTGTATGGGAATGAATTTGCTTCAGTGTGTTTCTACAGAATCCTATTGGAAATAGCATTATTACGCATACACTCTTTCTTAGAAAATTCTATATAGGAAATCTTGCTTTGAAGTTTCTACTTAAAGGAGATGTTATGTTTCCAACTGACGAATGGCGCTAGCACGCAGGAAACTGAGGAGTGTACACATAGGAACTAATTAACATGCATTTTAACAAAGTATCATAATCATTATACCATGAATATCAATCTTGATTGATCCGTTGCACTAGTCAGAACACTAAAATAGAAATTCAGACATTTTCAGTTTCTGTTTCAGTGTTCTGGCTGGTGCAACGAAATGAGACGAGTCTACCCAGCCAGTCAGGTGTACCCATACCATACATGCATATCGATGTGTTAACTATGGAGTTTGCAAATGCATTTGTTTAAAGCATTTCATTTCATTTGTAAATGTTGTTCATTCATTGTGGCATTTAAACACGCTCACCCTGCCATTACATTGATGACTCAGTTAATACAATATGAAATGCAGAATTGAGTCTTACGAGCATGCAGCCATGCATTGTTACAATGGATGTGATGATGTTCGGGTCGTGTGTATTCGGTGGTGCTTGAAGTAACGTGTTGAATGTGTTCTTGTTGTTCACAGGCAACTTTGCCACAGCAATGTCGTTGAGCTAATGGGAGTGGTCATCACTGTGCAGCCCCCATCCATGATCATGGTGAGTGGGTGGGGTGGGGGTAGGGGTGAATGTGAGTGTGGGTGTGAGTGGGTGTGTGAGTGTGAGTGTGGGCAATGGGTGGGATGGGGGTGAGGATGAATGTGAGTGTGGGTGCATGAGTGTGGGCAATGGGTGGGGGTGGGGGCGAGGATGAATGTGAGTGTGGGTGCGAGTATGAGTGTGGGTAATGGGTGGGGGTGAGGGTGTAAGAGAATGCGAGTGTGAGCATGGAGGTGAATGTGAGTGTGTGTAGATAGATGCCAGTTATAACATGCTTATGAATCATACATATTTACTGTACATACATACAGTAAGTATTTGTACATAAAATGTGCATTGAGGAAACACACATACACACTTCCACTTGCGTATACTTCCGATGCCCTTTAGCCTATATTACTCTCCCTTCCTCTTTTCCCCTTTCCTCCTCCCCCCCCCCACACACACTCCCGCACTGCAACCTCAGGAGAGCCTCTCAGACTGTCTTCTCACTGAGCTGCAGAACAGCTCCATTACTACAGGGTTCACCTTCCGTTACCTAAAGCAGACAGCACAAGGAATGCACTACGTACACAGCAGAGGCTTCATCCATTGCAATCTTTCAGCTTCCAACCTCTTCCTTGACACCTACGGCACAGTCAAGATAGCTGATTTCAGCCGAGCAAGACGAGAGGGGACTGCAGTGGAGGACGACAGCCACCTGTGCATCCCTGATGAAGAACTGAAGTCAGACTGCAGCGTGCGATGGATGGCTCCAGAAGTCATTACAGGCCGGAAGTGGTCCAGAGCATCTGATGTGTGGTATGTCGTCCTCATTTATGCAGTAACTGTGTGTGCCTTGTAATACCCACTAGCAGTTCTATATGCATAATTAATATTATTTTAGTACAGTGTTTATAGTGTACCTACAGCTGTGTAATACATTAATATGTTGATGCATATACTGCAATATGTGGTTGGTTCTTCTCGACTGTAGGAGCTTTGGAGTCGTACTCTATGAGTTTATCACATCTGGTTCGCTTCCGTATGCTGAGCTCAGCAATGAGCAGGTGGCCAAGATGGTTGCTATGGGTTACCAGTTGCCATGCCCACGGAAATGCTCAGACGCCTTCTACCATTTGATCACACAGTGCTGTGCAGCTTTCCCGAACAAGAGACCTACCTTTGCAGCTTTAGTGGCAGAGTGCATCCCAGTACTGGAGCAGTCGGCGCCCTCAGCTTCCCCCAGCACGATGACTGTTATGAGCACCGCTTCGTCCACTTCAGAAAATGGCTCAGAAAATTGCAAGGAACACACAGTGTAAGTGAGATGAAAGAATCTCCAATCTTAGCTTAGTCTAGAGTATGCACTGTACTAGAGTGTGTACTATGCTCACACATGCTTATTCATATGCCTTACACGCACGCACGCACGCACGCACACACACACACACACACATGCACACACACACACGCACACACGCACACACACAAACACACACAAACACGTACACACACACACACACACACACAAACACGTACACACACAAACACACACACGCACACAAACAGGTACACACACACACACACACACACACACACACACACACACACACACACACACACACACACACACGTGTTTCACTGACCCCTTCATTTGTCTCATGCAGCTTACAGAGAACGTCAAGCAGGCGGCTGACCCGAGCGAAGGAGCCCAGCCTCAACTCCATCCTGAACAAGGTACGTACATAACGTAGTGTTTCACACTCACACAATTAGCATGATTGTCATCTTAAAAATGGTGCTTGGATTAAACATGTAATTAATTGACAAGCTGCATGTGTGTGCTGACTGATTCGCTACAATTGCTATATATTTCCTTATAACCCTTTTCTGACTCATCCTCAATGGGGCACTTATACACACACTCACCTTATCTACACACCACACGTACAGGACCACTCTATGCTGTTGTATGAGTATGGGCATTTGTGTGTGGTGTGGTGTGGTCTGGGGTGGGGTGGGGTGGGATGGGGTGGGGTGCTGTTTGCAAAGTTACTGTGCAGGATGACTACCCCTCCCCTGCCCCTCCCCTCAGGGTGGTGACTTAATACGTGTCTTCACTGGGATGCTGCCCAGGTCTAAACCAAGTGTGGTCATCTGTTGTCTGCCAAAGACAACAGCACAAGATCTCGTTTCCATAGCCCTGTTCAAATGTGGACAGCACATGGTTGTTGACAGCAAAAAGTGAGTCAATCAGAGTATTTAAATTATGCACTATAAAACAGTCACTGGACACACAGCATATGTGGACTCTGGATGTTTCTATGCAGATGCATCCACGCATGCATGCACACACACTGCGATACAGTATGTACGTACATGGATATGACCTAATTGTTATAACACTCACGGTCTTCTGTAGCTGCCGGGTGGTGCTGGTGGCAACAGAGAGCTTGAAGAAGACACAAGAGCAGAAGGCATGCATTGTCAGCGCCGAGCAGCCCTTAATGGCCGCTAAGCAGGGCATGGGGACCAGCTGTCAAGTTGTACTGTACAGCTCTCCTGCCCTCAGCTCCACCATACCTCCTTCCGGCAAAGAAGTCATCTCGGCTGTCCTGAAAGCAAGGCAGGATGTGAGTGAGCTATGTTGCTGTAGTGTGCCTCCATTGTTTTAGATTAAATTCTCTTTCAAAAAAATTCTTAACTTTGACTATACATCCAATATACGTTTCTAGCTATCTTAGCATTATAAATGCATTACATTGTACCTTTATTAGTATAATCATATACATATATTCATATTCTATTAGTAATACGCCCATCTTAACTATAAAAGGGTTCTCCTCGGTCTTAGTAGATTTTATTGATAGAAATTAAAATTTAATACTGCCTTAACTGAAGCTTATTCAATTAACTGCAGCCATCCATGATGCCCTCCTTTGAACTCCGTCTCCATGGCTACCTGATCCTGAATGAAGAGGTGGAGTCTGATAGTGGCAAGAGACAGGTCGTCTGCCGATGGAGAAAGCTTTGGTGTGTCGTTCACATGGGAACCATGTTCCTTTACAATTCAAGAAATGTGAGCTGGGCAATTGGATTAGAATTAGGGTTGTCATTACTAATTGAGACTAATTTTAATATACGTAGCACGATAATTGTCTATCAACCCGTTTGTTGCCTTATTCCACTATCAATGCTCTTAGAGCATTCATTGGACGTGTGGTAGAATGTTGGAACCATTTTGAATTTGTCAAACACTGTGTTATTGTGTAGCTGCCATCATTTGTGTTGCCTTCTGCACTCTTCAATGAACGTCTTTCCTGTCTGTCCCTCCTTCTCAGGATGAGAATGTGTTGGCCTACTGGCGCAGCTTGACCCTGAACAACTGTCGTCTTCAGGTGGTGTATGAGAACAAGAAGAAGATTTCTGGATTTTCCCTCCATTTTCCTTCTGGTCACGACTTGATGTTCTCTGCAGAGGCCAATAGTGGGGTGAGTCTGACAGTTTAGAGATATGTATGTGCACAGTTTGACTGTTGCATGTGTGCATGCAAGCGAATACTGTATCTCCATACAGTGTTCTCTAGTGAATACTGTATCTCCATACAGTGTTCTGTAGTGAATACTGTATCTCCATACAGTGTTCTCTAGTGAATATTCTATCTCCATACAGTGTTCTCTAGTGAACACTGTATCTCCATACAGTATCCGCAATTGAATACTGTATCCCAATCTGGTGTATAGTGTATTCCCATACAGTATTCTCTGGCAAATACTCTATCGCCATACAGCATCCACTAGCAAATGTTGTTCAATATACAATGTTCCTCGCATGTCACAGCATGTTTTACGCTCGCACTACTCCTTCCTTCTTTCTTCTACCGTCTTCTTCACTAGATTGAGGTATGCGACTGGATAGAAGCTATCAACAGTGGGAAGCACCTGGGCCCTTCTTTCTTCCTGAAGGAGACGTCAAGGGACGTGGTCATTCATGCTGGGTGTCTCCACTTTCATCAATGCCTCGACGTGCGGAAGACGAAGATGACAGAAATCATTAACAAGATTCATGGGCACAATCCAAGGGAGACAAGAGCTCACAGTGAAGACGGAGTGGTTGAAGAAGGGAGTTCATGGGTGATCCTACGAAATAATGGGGTGCTTGAGAAGATTGTTGCATCAAAGGACCCATGTGAGGGAGAGAAATACCAGCCAACTACAGAAGAGTGGATCAATCTCAGCGATGTCACATCAATCCTCTTCAGTGAATGCGAGTCCACAAATATCGGTTGCATCATGGAGGTGTACGCTCCGCCCTCTCGCTTCATTCTTAAAGCGGAAAGTGCCGTGGAGCGCTGCCAGTGGGTCAGCTGCTTTCGTCGGATCTTGGCGAAGAGTGGCCGGGAGTCCATCATCAGTGGTGACCTGAGCAGTGCTCACGCGGAGAGCCACACCAGGAGACGAGCTACATGTACCACTGCAAAAGCAATTTTCTGCAAACCGAGTGTCGATGTCCACACCACCTACTACATCAGGCCCGACGAAGTGAACTGCTTCTCCTCAGACGAGTCTCTGGAGGACGTTGACCAGACGCTGTGTGACAGTGGTGCATCTTCTATTGACAGTGGAGTCGGTAGTGAGCTTCGTGCGCGGGAGTCGTACAGCTATTTGCAGCTCCTTCCTGGCACAGCACCCCAAGGCAACTCTAATGCAGACCTTGCACCCGTATCACACACTGACTATGACTTCATTTGGCGGAAGAGGCTTGTGTTCAACATACACAGCCTACCTCAATGTGAGCTACCCCCCTGCCAGGATTCAGATGATGAAAGCGATCTCTACTGTGATATCAAGGATGCAAGTAGACGCTCGACACACATTTATGACTCCATTATAGAGTACAGTGAGGCAGTGGACTTGCCGTTTGAGACCATTGATGAAAATGGAAAGGAGGACAGTGATGGAGTCTCCGAACAGAGAGAAGGCCCACCACTACCATCAGTCTCAGTTCAGCAAGAAGCCGCAGCTCTTCCTTTGGTCCTAGCTACCACCACAGATGGCCACACTGGTGAACAGGACAGCCAAATGGTGAAATGCATGGAAAGTGGTATGTCTCGGACAGTGCTGGAACAATACGTGGACATTGCAACAATCATTGAAAGGAAGGAGACAGTTGGTCATCATGACACTTCGGGGAGGTCAGTCGAGACACGCCTTGCTGACCGTCTGTCTCCACTGCCTGACAGCTCTGATGTGCAATGCAGTGCTGCAGAGGAAAGCATGAATCGGAAGGAACTTGTGCCATCTACTGAACTGAACCGGAAGGAATCTTCCTCATCTTCTGAAATGAACCAGAAGGAACTTCCTTCATCACCTGATGAAGTAGGCCAGCAGGCACTTCCACCATCCGCCAGTCAAGAAGATGAGGCCAGCCTGAGGGAACTTTCACCATCTCCCATTCAAGAAGACGACTACATTCCTATGAAATCTGCAGGTTTGGCAGATGATATTCAGGCATTCAGGGAGGAGGCTGCAGTGAGGCACCAGGTGGATTTGAGGAGCACCAGCGGTTTGACTCCAGAGCAGGCACAGCAACAACGCCACCTGACTGCGACTCCCATCTACGCCCCCTCGCCACCACCTCTGCCACCACGGAAGTACACTAAGCGGACATACAGCCCACTTCCGCAGTCTGAAACCATGCGACGGAGTGGCAACAGGCTGCAGCGTTGTACATCCAACTCCTCCATGGATAGCCTCGACTCAGAAAGCTCTCATCTCTCACACCGGGGCTCCTTCAGGAACGTCCGACACTTGCTAGGCAGCTTAATTCATGACTCTCCTTCGAAAGGTGGACCTGAGAAGTTTGGAGAGGCAACAGAAAAGCGGAAAATGATCGTGTACAAGACTGCAGAGATTTTGAACTTGGACGGAGGAATTAGCCTGTCTGGGAGCCAACAGTACAACTCCCTTCGGCACAAGAAGAAGGACGAGCATGTGAACAGCCTTGGAAGGAGCGACACAACCACACCGCCATTGCTGCTCACCAAGAAGGGTCTCCTAGGCTCCACCCGACACAGACCCGCTCTAAGCAATGTCTTTGACACAACCTGCAATCTCTCTGATACGAGATCCATGGGCAGTACTTCATCCATTTCCTGTGCAGAAGAAGATGTGGATGAGCCAAGCCTTCCTCCACGCACCAGTAGCTTCAGTGGAAGGCTAAAATCTTCCAGTCTAGCTGGCCTTAGCTTCGACACCTTTGGACGCACGCGCTCACAGAGCGTTCGGCTACAGAGGTCCAATACTACAGGCACGCTCCTGTCCAAGAAGGTAGCAAGCGAGCCACAGTGCCATGTGACCTCATCACTGGGCAACCAGACAG
>OX465053.1:4211342-4281342 GCA_949841015.1 Aplysina aerophoba
GGTTTTAGCGCTAGTGATATGAAATGTGTTTTGGTTATGGGTTTACTTTAGGGGGCCTACTCACTGTTACATCTCTGTGCTTGTCTTATGTTACGTATGCATGCACTCCTCTCATGTACATGTGCATTAACCCACTCACATGTGCAGTTGTGGGCACAAAGCGCACACACTCCTACTTGGACTCAAAGTGTACAAACATGCATATATTCACATAACACACATGCACACTCCAACACTTCCTCCTCTGTCCTTCCCCAGCAAAGCCTCTTTCTACCACCACCACCCTCTCCTTGCTCTGGATGCTCAAACTGAAGAAGAGACGTATGTTCTTGTGACACATTGACACTTGTTGTTATGTAGTGCATTGTTCCTTCCATCCGACTTAATTCTGCCACACTGTGACCACAGGCTCAGCCAGAGCTAGTCAGTCATGAAGTCACACCATTGGTATGCATGCGGACAGCCGTGCACCCACTCCTTCTTATGCTCCAGCATCACAGACGCCTTCATCACATCTTGCTTATGCACAGGACCAATATTCACTCCAAAGTACTGCAGTGCAGGGTGGAGCAGCAAAGGGGTGAACACAAACCACTGCCGGTGCAGCTACCATGCTGCCCCTCAGCTCTTACCGGTATCTTGGACTGGTTCAGAAACTCTACTAGTGCCTCAAGGGAGCCTAAAGTGGGGGCCTGGACATACACACCAAATTCCTGACACTTGATTGCATTCAGTGTTTCCTGCAGACTTCTTCTCGCTCTGTCCTGCAACACATGGGGCATACACACACACACACACAACATGCATGCGGTGCAGATGGGATGTTGGCAGGCTTAAAGCAAGAGGTGACGAGTGCACTCCCCAGCCAACCAAAGCTGCTGGAGTCCTGTGCGCTCTCCTGTGTGCAGCAAGGCGTATCAACCAATCTCACTGCAAAGCTGCCACAGCGTGAGCTATGCCATACCCCACCGCTCTTGCAGACAGCCTTCTAGTCCATGGAACCTGCTCACCTTTAGCACTTCCACTTCATCAGCATACTTAGCCACAAAGACAGGCGTGCCGGCCACTGCTTTGTCCAAGTCCTTCCCTGTAATCTTCACACCTTGGGATCCCGCCAACTGTTTGTGTTGAATGTACGCACTCTGCAAGCAAGCACCAGGTGTGGCGCGTCACAGCCCTGCGTCACTATCAGCCCCACATTAATCATCCATCACCTTCACTCTTAGCTCTCTCAACGGTTGCGGTGTAAGCAGAGCACGCACTTGAGTGGTGAAGGGGCCATAGATAGTTGCTGGTGTGATCATATCCATTACTGGCGACTGATGTACGCAGCTGTCTACCTGTGTAGTGGTGGATGTGCATGCACCAGTCTTTTTGTAGTCTGTTAGCTCGTGCTGCGTGGACAGTAGGTGTGGGTGTGCGTGTGGGTGTGTGTGTGCATGTGTGTGTATAATGTGGCCTGCAAGATTTGGCTGATTCAACCGGACTATATCTGTGGATATTGTGTCTCGCAAAAGTAGCTATGTAGCTAGGCTATTCAGCCCCCCTTCAGTTGAACCTGATCTAAACCAGATGAATCACAGTGAGAACTGTACCCATACAGACACAATTCTGAATATACCAATCACAGCTGAAGAAATCCATTCTGCATTGACCCAATTAGACGAAAGTAAGGCACCAGGATCAGATAAAATATGCCCTAGCATACTAAAAGACGAGAAAATCATGCAATACTTACAGATTCTTTCCCAGAAATGTTTCAATAGCAGCACTGTACCTAATTCATGGCTACATAGTACGATCACCCAATTTTCAAGGGATCAGGAAGCAGACATGATCACAATAATTATCGGGGAATCACTGTACAATCATGTGTTGCAAAAGCATTCTGCAAAATTTTGAATAATAGAATAGATAAGTAGCTACATGCAAACAATATACTAAATGATGAGCAAAATGGATTTCGCAAAAAGCGTAGTTGCCATCACTATACTTTTTAATTGAAAATAGGAAACTAGCTAATCTAGACACATATGAATGCTTCGTAGACTTTAAGAAGGCCTTTGATTCTGTTTCTAGGGAACTCTTGTGGCGTAAACTTATTAAAATTGGCATCAGAGGAGAGCTCCTGAAATCACTGAAAGCACTCTACACAAATCTATATAATTCAGTAAAAGTAAATGACAGACTATCCCCAGCATTTAAAGTTGGTCGTGGTGTGAAACAAGGATGTACACTCTCCCCCATCATCTTTAATATATTTATCAATGATCTAATTGAGTACCTAAATGAAGCTGTGGAAGGAATAGAGAATTTAATAGGAAATACCAAAATCAATACATTAGTGTTTGCAGATGATGTAGTACTTATAGTGGACTGCCCAATCAAATTGCAAAATCTCTTAGATGCCTTAGGCAAAGGGTGCAAGGACAACCAAATGATGATTAACCACGACAAGACTAAAATTATAAATTTTAGACATCCAAAAAAGAAACTTTGCCAGTCTAAATTCTCATGTAGTGAGACACCTATACAATATACAAACAGTTATATAAATACCTGGGGGCGGAGTTCACTGAGTATCTTAGCTGGGCTAAATCAGTGGAGAATACGGCAATATCAGCTAATAAAGCAGCTAGCTATCTAATTGCAAAGACTAGATCTAGCAGTGCGTTCCTGTTTACTATATACAATCACTTATATACCACCCTAGTGTTACTTGTTATTGAATATAGTAGCTTTATCTGGGGCCTCAGATCTTTTGACCAAATTTCTAAAATTCAAAATAACTTAATGAGAAGCTTTCTAGGTGTAGGAAGAAATGCCCCAATAGTCACATTGATAGGAGATATGGGGTGGGCACCAATCTCAATAATCACAAATTTGTCATGTATTAGATTTTGGCTGAGACTAAGTAATATGTCCCATGATAGATTAAACTATAAAATATTTACTGAATCCTGCAGACTAGCTGAAAATGGTAAAAAGAACTGGGCTTCATCCATGAAAGTCTACCTAAATTACCTAAACTCACACCTTGGATTTAGACCTTCCATTACTGATAAGCACTTTCTACAGTACTACCAAGATATAGCAACAAACTTGTACAAATCTGAATGGCGGGAGCAGGTAAATCATATTAGAGATAACTCAGAATCAGGGGGTAGGCTAAACATCTATAGGAATATTAAACGTGACTTAGTAACAGAGAGTTATGTAGCCAATGAACGGTCTGTGGGTGTGAGGAGGGTGCTGGCTGGCCTCCGGGCGGGCTGTCTGCCGCTGGGCATAGAGACTGGCCGGTACACTGGGATTCCTTACTACCAACGGACATGTCGCTTATGTGATCTTGGGGAGGTGGAGCACCAACACCATTTTCTGATTATTTGCCCCACCTTTAAAGACCTGAGATTGCAACTATTCAACTACTGCTATTCCTTATCACAAACTTTTTTTGAACTCCCCATGGCTAGTAAAACACATTTTATTTTAAATAATTACAATAGCCTTATAGCAAAGTACTAGTTATCACATGGCCACGAGGGCGCTGGCTAATTTATCACCCGAGGGCGCGATAAATGAGCTAAGCGCCCGAGGGGCCATGTGATAACGGGCTTGTTGCAAATCGCCTGGGAACGCTCTACGCTCAAACCTCCTTCGCCGTCGAATCAATTCACCAAATGAACGAGACCGACGTTACTATAGAAATCAGCGAACGCCTTTTTCGTGAGATAGAATGAGCGAAATGTCAAAGCGTGTGGCTTCAACGCCGGTTTCTTGTTTTGCAAAGGCACCGCGATGTTCTTTCGTCAATGACAACGACTTCGAATCGCTACAAGCAGGCTACCAGCCCAAAACTACTCTTCGAAGCACGGACTGGGCTGTGAACGTCTATCTTGCCTAGTCTCACGTAGCCAGGCCACTTGCGCCTGGCGAAAGCCGTCTGGATACGTGAGACTAGTAATATCTTGCCTAGGAGGCAGAAAGAAATGGCAGCACTTTACACAGCACAGCATTTTACAGTAGCTACAGTTGCTGGAAACTTCTTACCTATAAAGCATGGCATGCAGCCTGGTGTGGATCAATTAATAGTAGAATGATGCATGCATGAATGTGTAATGCTTGCACTATGGGATACATTTGCAACAGTCATATTGTCTACTGTCATGGGAAAGTCCACATGATGATGAACATCAAAGATGTTTTCTTGAAGAGTAAGAATAAACGTTTGCATTAGGTTGGACAATGATTGCATTTTTGTACACATAAATAAGAGCCCCATTTGAAGCAGTGCGTTATAAAGCAAACAATGCGTTATACGCTTCTAAATAAGGCAACTGTGCGTTATCCAATAATAACACACAGTTGCTGCCTTTGATCTAACAACCCAAACTGCAACAAGTTGCTTTATAGAATGTATACCCAAAGACAATTACTCCTATTTAGCCACTAATGTAACTCACTAAAATATAACTCCCCACCCATGCACATCTCCTTTATAATTCTCTGTATCTCCATCAACTGGGTACTTTTACTGTCTGTTGTCCTCTTTTGCTCTACCCCTTTCCTTTTCTTTTCTTTTTCCTGTGACCAGTAAGCCACACTGGCTGTGCAGCCTCTGACACATGCTGCTGTCACATTAATAACAAGTATTATTATTATATGTTCATTTGTATGCTTGACAGTGCCACATCGAGAATGTATATACCCTATAGTGCTGTTTATGCATTTGGGACACTTAAATAATTTTTGACATTGATATATGCACTGCTTGCCCATGTACTCTCTATCCCCACCCCCCTACTTCTTACCTGCACTACAAACATAACCATGCAATTGGGATGTGTGTACATACATATTTTGTGGGACTAAACTTTGTAGGCTGTCATATGCAAAACACACTAGGGCAAATGTCCCCATGTTATAGTATACAGCCATACACAAAGGCTCCCCAATTTGGACATGATCAACAATGAGGGAATAAATTTATAATTTATGCGTACGTAGTAATGAATACTCAAACATTCTTACACTAATGTGTACCCCTTTAATTGTAGCCAGCCTGAGCAAGCAGCGGGGCTGGGGGCAGTGTAAGCACTGCTTATGCTACCTCCTCCCTCTGCCTACACAATGAGTTTCTTTATCCATCCATCCTAGTCTGGTGTGCTGTCTCCTAGCCTCCACCTGCCATAATAAGTGTGCTGTGACGAGAAAGAGTGTTCTGTCTAACAGAGAATGTAAATTAATATTATTATATCTGCCTGCTTTTATATGCTTCTATGCCACATGAGTTGTTAGACTAACTGCAAACATCAATTCCTTTCGTGGTCGCTCAGCCGTTTACTGTCAACAAACTTTTACAATCTCATGCTCTACTATGTTGTATCAATGTTGGCCGAGATTTTCGCAAGCTTGGTCTGGGGGAAGGGAAGAGCTGGCTTTGGGATCTCCCATGCCTTAATAGATATATATAATAGATATAGTGGTAGCTAGATGTTGTGTGTGTCTTGCCATTCTTGGTTGCAGTCACTTGCTGTTCACTGCCGACATGTACAATGCTCAGCTAACTACGAGGCTCGCCCCACAATGCTGTGCATTCGTCTAGTATATTACTGTGCAAATGGCTACTAAACCGCCACCTTAATCGATCATGCTGGGACTACCCATGCATGCCTTAATACCGTATAGCCGGAAATTTTGGCGGGAAGATATTTTGGCGGATTGCTGAAAATAAGTCATTTGGCGGAATTTACTTTGGCGGTTGAGCCAGTCTCTTAGCCATAATGATATTCATAACAAATGGCTAATCAAACGCGCTGGGAATTTAACCGGGCCGTGAGCTAGTTTCCGCTCAGTTAGGACGAAATCGATGATGAAATGCAACTGAAAATTACACAAATCGTTGTTACGCTTAATCCTGACTGTTTTCGTCGCGTCGGTCTATACGCAACTGTGTACACGTCGTTTGGATCGCCTTCCTCGCGTTGACAGACAATCCAACTCTTCTCCCACCTTCGTTGTACAAAACATTTTGGAGAAGCGTACGCAGCTTTTAATGGTGAACTCCATGCTGACTATTTAGACTGGCGCGTCTAGCTGCAGGCCTAGTATATACACACAAGCTATGATTTCGCAATAATGATGACATCACACTTTGAAGTTTATTTGGCGGATGAAATATTGGCAGATTGCTCTCAAAACAGCCAATCCGCCAAAATAAATTCCCCGCCAAAATTTCCGGCCATACGGTAGTTATCTGGAAGCCATGCAAGTAGCTAAACTTAAAGGTAAGCATGTGTACGCTAGGTTGTTTTACAGACAATGCAGCTTCTAGAAAGTTAGCAATACTGCTTAGCAAGTTCATACTCAGCTCAGCAACTACAAACTATTGGCCTACACACACACATGTACTTGGATGGAGTCAGTGAAGAAATCACCGGTGTGCGCTGTGCCGCGCGGCTCCGCTGGCCTATTAGGGGCAGTAGCCGTCGTAGGTTGTGTAGTAGTAGCTACAGGCATAGGAATTGTAGCTGTAGGGGACGCAGTAGGTGCTGTACTGGCTGTCGTAGTAGGACGCACAAGTGCCGCTAGTGCGGCTAGCGCCGGCAACGTAGATGGGGATGACGATGACCAAGAACACCACGGTGCAGACGACTACGACCACGTTGAGTCCGATACTGATACCGGCGTTTGTCTTCTGTGCAGATCCTCTGACCCCCAGCGACATGAAGGCAAGGACAAGAGCGGGGATGGTGCAGGTCAGGCAGAGGAGCGATGCGCCGCAGCAGATCAAAGTGATGATAGAGAAGACGACAGCACTTAAGGCCATTCCCGAGTGATCCTCCTCTGGCGGAGACTGGAAAGTGCCCGTTACCGGTGCCGGTTGGCCTGTTACTACGACAGTAGCGCTGGTACCAGCGACGGGCGTCTGGTATCCAGTTCCACCATAGTCATAGGAGGGCGGATTTGCCTGCGAAGGAAACTGAGCCGGAGCCGCCTGGTATCCGCCTTCGGGATACTTCTGGTCATACTGAGGGGCAGCCATTGGGTAAGGCAGCTAGGTAGGCAGATACGTGACAGTCGGACTATTCTTCAAGAACCAGCTGATGCGGTAGGAAACGGCTGCTACAAAATTAACTGATTTGTGTACCTAAATATGCTACAGCCGTTTTATAATTTAGGGGGTTCTGTGCACATAGCAATCACGTGATTATAGCTTAGATCTTATACATTACATAGTGTATAAGATCTATGATTATAGTGGAAATGCGCTGGGCGGCCTACTAAAAGTAGGAACGGGGAAACGAGAAATGAGAAACGGAAAATAAGAAACGAGGCGATTTCGTCTAACCTGCTGTCGACGTCGATCAGCAGTGTACGATGCGCTTTATGCGAGAAAGGAGTGTTGTTGACTGGGGAAACATTGTGCGCCTGAAAACTGGACTCTGGTAGTTGCTGGACTTACCCTAAGCACCCAGTGGAGTGGCAGTCTCGTCCTCAAACCCACTGTGCTCGCTTCGCGCTCGGGAAATGTCTGGGTATGAGACTACGCACTTGTTGGTTATTAAACTACTTGAATGATGTTTATTGGCGTTCGTTTGGCAGTCACTTCATCTGAGGAGAGGCTAAGTAGTTGTCAGTGAGTTGTGTCCCCTCCCCTCCCCCGCCCCATTCCACCCTGCAGCGCTATGCCCATGAGGACCTTCCTGTGCTCGGCCTTGGATTCAGCAGCGTGGAGCAGTTTGTGGCCACTACAAGTACGACTAGATTTGTAACCAAGCATAGCTGTAAGTTTGAGCCTTCCGAATGAATAGTTGTCAGTGAGTTGTGTCGTTTGTATGTTCTTGTGACAGATTGACACTTGTTGTATAATGTAGTGCGTTGTTCCCTCCACTGTACATAGTCTGTTAGTTGCTGGTGTGATGATATTCATTACTGGCGACTGATGCACGCAGCTGTCTACCTGTGTGGTGGTGGATGTGCATGCACCAGTCTTCTGTAGTCTGTTATTTTGCGCTGTGTGCACAGTAGGTGTGTGTGTGTGTGTGTGCATGTGTGTGTATAATGAGGACTGCAAGATTTGGTTGATGATACAACCGGACTATATCTGTGGATATTATATATGTCTCGCAAAAGTAGCTAAATGTTTATTTGTATGTGTGACAGTGCCTCTGTCTGTTCCCTTATAGTGCTGTATATGCATGGGGGCACTTAATAAATAATTCTTGACATTGATATATGCACTGCTTATGCCCACCCTCTACCCCCATCTCCCTACTTCCCACCTGCACTACAAACATAACCAATTGGGCGTGTACGTACATATTTTGTGGGACTAAACTTTGTAGGTTGTCTTGTGCAAAACACACTAGGGCAAATGTCCCCATGTTATAGTATACAGCCATATATACACAAAGATTCCCCAATTTGGACATGGTCAGCAATGAGGGGATAAATTTAAAATTTATATGTAGTAATGAATACTCAAAACATTCTTACACTAATGTGTGCCCCTTTAATTATGGCCAGCCTGAGCAAGCAGCGGGGCTGGGGGCAGTGTAAACACTGCTTAGGCTACCTCCTCTCCCTTCCTGCGCAGTGAGTTCCTTTATCCATCCATCATAGTCTGGTGTGCTGTCTCCGCCTGCCATATATAGTAATTGTGCTGTGGCGAGAAAGAGTGTTCTGTCTAACAGAGAATGTAAATTAATATTACTATATCTTCCTGCCTGAGTGAGTTTCTTTATCCCTATACATCATGGTCTGGAGTACTTTCCCTCATATACGTACCTCCCACCTGCCATAATAATTGTGCAGTGACAAGAAAGTGTGTTCTGTCTAACAGATAATGTGTCTTTGATAGTGCAGCTTGTGCATGCACGGGGCATTCCCAGCCCTTTTATAGGCTTCTATGCCACTGGTTGCTAGACTAACTGCAAACATCAATTCCTTTCGTGGTCGCTCAGCCGTTTACTGTCAACAAACTTTTACAATCTCATGCTCTACTATGTTGTATCATTGTTGGCCGAGATTTTCGCAAGCTTGGTCTGGGGGAAGGAAAGAGCTGGCCTTGGGATCTCCCATGCCTTAATAGATATATATAATAGATATAGTGGTCGCTAGTATTAGGTCATCCGCAGATAGGAGGAACTGCACATTACTTTCTTCCAGGAGGAGTCAAACTTCCATGCCTTAATAGATATATATAATAGATATAGTGGTAGCTAGATGTTGTGTGTGTTGCCGTTCTTGGTTGCAGTCACTTGCTGTTCACTGCCGACACGTACAATGCTCAGCTAGCTACGAGGCTCCCCCCACAATGCTGTGCATTCGTCGAATATATTACTGTGCAAATGGCTACTAACCCGCCACCTTAATCAAATACCATGCTGGGACCTTCCATGCCTTAATAGATATCTGGAAGCCATGCAAGTAGCTAAACTAACCATAACTATTACAACTTAAAGGTAAGCATGTGTACGCTAGGTTGTTTTACAGACAATGCAGCTTCTAGAAGGTTAGCAATACTGCTTAGCAAGTTTATAATCAGCTCAGCAACTACAAACTATTGGCCTACACACACGCATGCATGAAGAAATCACCGTTGTGCGCTGTGCCGCGCGGCTCCGCTGGCCTATTAGGGGCAGTAGCCGGAGGAGTCTGTGTAGTAGTAGCTGCAGGGATAGGAATTGTAGTTGTAGGGGACGCAGTAGGTACTGTACTGGTAGTTGAAGTAGGACGGACAAGTGCGGCCGACAACGTAGATGGGGATGACGATGACCAAGAACACCACGGTGCAGACGACTACGACCACGTTGAGTCCGATACTGATACCGGCGTTTGTCTTCTGTGCAGATCCTCTGGCCCCCAGCGCCACGATGGCAAGGACAAGAGCGGGGACAGTACAGGTCAGACAGACGAGCGATGCGCCGCAGCAGACCAAAGTGATGATGGAGAAGACTACAGCACATACGGCCATTCCCGAGTGATCCTCCTCTGGCGGAGACTGGTAAGTGCCCGTCACCGATGCCGGTTGGCCTGTTACTACGACAGTAGCGCTGGTGCCAGCGACAGGCGTCTGGTATCCAGTTCCACCATAGTTATAGGAGGGCGGCTTGGCCTGCGAAGGAAACTGAGCCGGAGCGGACTGGTATCCGCCTTCGGGATACTTCTGGTCATACTCAGGGGCAGCCATTGCGTAAGGTAGCTAGGTGCAGATCAGAGCACTCGTGATACGTGACAGCGACTATTCTTCAAGATTGCCAACTGATGCTGTTCAGGAAACGGCTGCTACAAAATTAACTGCTTTGGGTACCTAAATATGCTACAGTCCTTTTAGGGGGTTCTGTGACATAGCAATCACGTGATTATAGCAGATATCTTATACATTACGTAATGTATAAGATCTATGATTATAGTGGAAATGCGCTGGGCGGGCCTACTAAAAGTAGGAACAGGGAAAGAAGAAATGAGAAACGGAAAATAGGAAACGGGAAATAAGAAACGAGGCGATTTCGTCTAACCTGCTGTCGACGTCGATCAGCAGTGTACATAGTCTCGCGTGGCCAGACCCTATTCTTTTTTTTGTTTGTTTGTTTTTTGTTTTTGTTTTTTTGTTTTTAATAAATGACACCATTTTAGGGCATATACAGACGTAGGCACACATGCGCACTGCCTGAGATAGTTAGTAAAAACAAAAAGTGCAAGTACAGTTGCAGACAAATATAGATTGCAGTTGTGTAGATCTTGTGGAGAGGCAAATTAGATCGAGGGGACACGCCCCTCACTGGCAATCATGCAGGTTGGGGTCTTGACAGCGTGGCCCATGGATGACCTAGAGCCCCTGATGCATCGAATTTGGGACTTGAGCAATGAGAAATTGAGCATACATCGTACAACATTCATCACCTGGCTGTAGGGCTGGTCTCGTTTCACTGCAAGCATTGACACCATTCTCTTGAATGTTACTTGTGTTGCATTGCCCATACCCCCAGTTGCCGACAGGACAATGGGTGTGAAGGACCCATGTTCCACTTCTCGGATCCGCTGTTCATAGGCTCTTCTCTTTAGCCTCTCATGTTGTTGGTATGTGGCTGAAAGGCTCCGAGAACGGTTACTTGGTGCAAAGGGATTGAAAACCCTTATATCGAAGAATGCACTCTGTGACCGCTCCCAAAATCCCTCCGCTCTGATGTCTACCCTGGCACCGTCTTGACAGTTAGCGGATCTGCCTTGCAGAGCTTCGCCAGACAGGGGTTGTAGCTCTGGTTCTGTGCAGACATTGTTGCACAATTCTGCCATGAGATCAGCAGTAAGGTCCCTGATGTCGTTATGTCTCAGCGTTGGTAGTCCACCAGTGGGACAGGTGAAGGCGTGGTCAACACTTTGGTTCTTGCCACAAACACACACCCTCGGAAGATTGGGCAACTGCCAACCATACCGCAGGGAAACGGCATCCCGAAATGCTCCCTTATGCAGGAAGAAGCCAAACTCATCGATCGGAAGGACACTGAGCCAACTGGATGCTCCCTTCTCCTTTGCTAAGTCCATAGCAAGCTTCATATTGTCTGAGGCCTTGTTTCGTACGGCTTCTGCTTTTTCCTTCAGACATTCTCCGCTTCCGCTATTGCGTAATACCACGCGCGGAGAATTACGCAATCGCAACAGCGGAAAGGGTCTGGCCACGCGAGACTACAGTGTACGATGCGCTTTATGCGAGAAAGGAGTGTGTTGACTGGGGAAACATTGTGCAGCTGAAAACGGGACTCTGGTAGCTGCTGGACTTACCCTAAGCACCCAGTGGAGTGGCAGTCTCGTCCTCAAACCCACTGTGCTCGCTTCGCGCTCGGGAAGTGTCTGGGTACGAGACTACGCACTTGTTGGTTATTAAACCACTTGAATCGTGTTTATTGGCGTTCGTTTGGCAGTCACTTCATCTGAGGAGAGGCTAAGTAGTTGTCAGTGAGTTGTGTCCCCTCCCCTCCCCCGCCCCATTCCACCCTGCAGCGCTATGCCCATGAGGACCTTCCTGTGCTCGGCCTTGGATTCAGCAGCGTGGAGCAGTTTGTGGCCACTACAAGTACGACTAGATTTGTAACCAAGCATAGCTGTAAGTTTGAGCCTTCCGAATGACCTATTCGCTGCATACCTGTCACTTTCTGCCCTACTTACTCAGCTTCTGCACCAACTACACACACACACTAACGAGCCTCACATGAGGCCCAGGGCCTACAATAGTTACCTGCACTACCAGCTGTTTGATACAATTAAGTGATGGGAGAGGATGGAGTTGGCAGGGGAAGGCACTGAATGGTATGGCTTGCTATACCCTCCTTTCTGCCTGCAGCTGGTGTGTGGGTAAGCAGTGGGGACTAGCAAAGATATGTGTCCTGTCTATAGTGCCACATGCCCACAGTCCACCTCAACCAATCAGCTTCCAGCTACTGATTTTCCACTAGTTCATACATATATAGCTAAATTCAACAGCTGTAGTTCTGTACAGTCATGTTGAATAATGTTGGCATTCTCTGTGCATAGTGGAAGTGTCCTGAAGTGTGTTCTCGGATGATGCAGAAAGGCTTCCTTCATGCATAATCAATGCCACAACTCTTCTGCCATCCCGCCTCACTCTGTCAGCCCGCCTTTGTGCCCAATGTAAGGCTGCAGAAACTACATAAATGAATAATTCACACACTTAGCTAGCCGCTGAGGACACTACTTGAATGAATGAATAACTCTGACGGCATGATCTCCAGTGCTGGAGGTAACCCTTACAACAGAGAGGCTACTTCCACAACTGATTCCTGTTTCAACCTTTGTCTGACAGAAATCATTAACAAGAATCATGGGCACAATCCGAGGGAGACAAGAGCTCACAGTGAAGACGGCATGGTTGAAGAAGGGAGTTCATGGGTGATCCTACGAAATAATGGGGTGCTTGAGAAGGTTGTTGCATCAAAGGATCCATGTGAGGAAGAGAAATACCATGCAGCCAACTACAGAAGAGTGGATCAACCTCAGCGATGTCACATCAATCCTCTTCAGTGAATGCGAGTCCACAAATATTGGTTGCATCATGGAGGTGTACGCTCCGCCCTCTCGCTTCATTCTTAAAGCGGAAAGTGCCGTGAAGCGCTGCCAGTGGGTCAGCTGCTTTCGTTAGATCTTGGTGAAGAGTGGCCGGGAATCCATCATCAGCGGTGACCTGAGCAGTGCTCACGCGGAGAGCCACACCAGGAGACGAGCTACATGCACCACTGCAAAAGCAATTTTCTGCAAACCGAGTGTCGATGTCCACACCACCTACTACATCAGGCCCGACGAAGTGAACTGCTTCTCCTCAGACGAGTCTCTGGAGGACATTGACCAGACGCTGTGTGACAGTGGTGCATCTTCTATTGACAGTGGAGTCGGTAGTGAGCTTCGTGTGCGGGAGTCGTACAGCTATTTGCAGCTCCTTCCTGGCACAGCACCCCAAGGCAACTCTAATGCAGACCTTGTACCCGTATCACACACTGACTATGACTTCATTTGGCGGAAGAGGCTTGTGTTCAACATACACAGCCTACCTCAATGTGAGCTACCCCCCTGCCAGGATTCAGATGATGAAAGCGATCTCTACTGTGATATCAAGGATGCAAGTAGACGCTCGACACACATTTATGACTCCATTATAGAGTACAGTGAGGCAGTGGACTTGCCATTTGAGACCATTGATGAAAATGGAAAGGAGGACAGTGATGGAGTCTCCGAACAGAGAGAAGGCCCACCTCTATCATCAGTCTCAGTTCAGCAAGAAGCCGCAGCTCTTCCTTTGGTCCTAGCTACCACCACAGATGGCCACACTGGTGAACAGGACAGCCAAATGGTGAATTGCATGGAAAGTGGTATGTCTTAGACAGTGCTGGAACAATACGTGGACATTGCAACAATCATTGAAAGGAAGGAGACAGTTGGTCATCATGACACTTCGGGGAGGTCAGTCGAGACACGCCTTGCTGACCGTCTGTCTCCACTGCCTGACAGCTCTGATGTGCAATGCAGTGCTGCAGAGGAAAGCATGAATCGGAAGGAGCTTGCGCCATCTACTGAACTGAACCGGAAGGAATCTTCCCCATCTTCTGAAATGAACCAGAAGGAACTTCCTTCATCACCTGATGAAGTAGGCCAGCAGGCACTTCCACCATCCGCCAGTCAAGAAGATGAGGCCAGCCTGAGGGAACTTTCACCATCTCCCATTCAAGAAGACGACTACATTCCTATGAAATCTGCAGGTTTGGCAGATGATATTCAGGCATTCAGGGAGGAGGCTGCAGTGAGGCACCAGGTGGATTTGAGGAGCACCAGCGGTTTGACTCCAGAGCAGGCACAGCAACAACGCCACCTGACTGCGACTCCCATCTACGCCCCCTCGCCACCACCTCTGCCACCACGGAAGTACACTAAGCGGACATACAGCCCACTTCCGCAGTCTGAAACCATGCGACGGAGTGGCAACAGGCTGCAGCGTTGTACATCCAACTCCTCCATGGATAGCCTCGACTCAGAAAGCTCTCATCTCTCACACCGGGGCTCCTTCAGGAACGTCCGACACTTGCTAGGCAGCTTAATTCATGACTCTCCTTCGAAAGGTGGACCTGAGAAGTTTGGAGAGGCAACAGAAAAGCGGAAAATGATCGTGTACAAGACTGCAGAGATTTTGAACTTGGACGGAGGAATTAGCCTGTCTGGGAGCCAACAGTACAACTCCCTTCGGCACAAGAAGAAGGACGAGCATGTGAACAGCCTTGGAAGGAGCGACACAACCACACCGCCATTGCTGCTCACCAAGAAGGGTCTCCTAGGCTCCACCCGACACAGACCCGCTCTAAGCAATGTCTTTGACACAACCTGCAATCTCTCTGATACGAGATCCATGGGCAGTACTTCATCCATTTCCTGTGCAGAAGAAGATGTGGATGAGCCAAGCCTTCCTCCACGCACCAGTAGCTTCAGTGGAAGGCTAAAATCTTCCAGTCTAGCTGGCCTTAGCTTCGACACCTTTGGACGCACGCGCTCACAGAGCGTTCGGCTACAGAGGTCCAATACTACAGGCACGCTCCTGTCCAAGAAGGTAGCAAGCGAGCCACAGTGCCATGTGACCTCATCACTGGGCAACCAGACAGAAGATAGAGAGCGTGCTGAGACTGGAACAGGAGAAATGAACAAAACTGAGAAGATTTGCGATGCACAACCTCCTGTCAGTCCCTTGCTTCCTAGGCATGCAGCCAAATCCAATGGGGCACACCACTGCGAACAGGTAAAGCAAGGCAAGGGCAGAAGTGTGGCAAAGGGCAGTGAACAGGTGAAGCAACCAGATGATGCCGGCAGTAGCAGCAAAGATGGCTGCAGTGTACTGGCAGAGAAGGAGCAAGGAGGGGCGCTGCCTCCAGGGTGGGACAGGGTTCTGGACCCTGAACGAGGGATTCACTACTACTTCAACTTGCGGACCCGCGATATCACATGGAGCTGGGAGGAGGTGTTCCAGCTTGCAAAGCGGAGTCTGCTGGTGAGTGGGTGGGCATAGAGCATCCTTCTTTAGTAAGTAGAGTGATACATTGACATGTGCATGTTCTACACTTAGGTGCATGCATGGTCCCTTAGGTGTAACATACGTACACCATAGATTTATGCATACACACACCTGCTGCCACGTCACTGACTTTTCCTCTCCTCCAATCCTCTCTCCTTCCCTACAGCCACCCGGAGAGGGCTGGCGGGCTGTTGACTTGTCAGACGGTTGCAGGTACTTCTATCACATTGTGTCACAGAAGACCACATGGAGCATCACAGATACATGGGGGCAGGGCGTGGCAGAGGGTGTGGTCTGATGCAGGCAGAATGCATGAATGAGATCACTTCAGTTGGTGTATACTTTAAGTGAACATTGTGCTAAGTTCTTCAAAAATGTGTGACTGTAACAATTTTGTATTGTTTGCTGTATGCCTGTTTTACGTAAGCTGAACAGAATTAACTGCTTATTATATTTGCTTATTTTATTTGACTAATCTGGATTAAAACTTTTTACACGCTTTCAAATTTTCTTTGTTTGTGTGATTAATGTACCACAATGATCATGGTCAGGTGTGCGTACAAATGCAGTACAAATATGGTGTAATTTTCTCGGCCTTATTACAGGGTGACACACGATGAGTGTCATAAGGGGGTAGGCTGAAGACAACTCGTTTCGCTCGAGAAGAATTCCCACTCTATAAGTATACAATAGTTTGCTGTGTGTGTATATATATATGTGTGTGTGTGTGTGTGTGTGTGTGTGTGTGTGTGTATACATATGTGTTGTGTTGTGGTGTGTTGTGTTGTGTGTGTGTGTGTGTGTGTGTGTGTACATGTGTGTGTGTGTGTGTGTGTGTGTGTGTGTGTGTGTGTGTGTGTGTGTGTGTGTGTGTGTGTGTGTGTGTGTGTGTGTGTGTGTGTGTGTGTGTACATGTGTGAGTGTGTGTGTGTGTGTGTGTGTGTGTGTGTATACATATGTGTTGTGTTGTGTTGTGGTGTGTTGTGTGTGTGTGTGTGTGTGTGTACATGTGTGTGTGTGTGTGTGTGTGTGTGTGTGTGTGTGTGTGTGTGTGTGTGTGTGTGTGTGTGTGTACATGTGTGAGTGTGTGTGTGTGTGTGTGTGTGTGTGTGTGTATACATATGTGTTGTGTTGTGTTGTGGTGTGTTGTGTTGTGTGTGTGTGTGTGTGTGTGTACGTGTGTGTGTGTGTGTGTGTGTGTGTGTGTGTGTGTGTGTGTGTGTGTGTGTGTGTGTGTGTGTGTGTATACATATGTGTTGTGTTGTGTTGTGGTGTGTTGTGTTGTGTGTGTGTGTGTGTGTGTGTGTGTACGTGTGTGTGTGTGTGTGTGTGTGTGTGTGTGTGTGTGTGTACATGTGTGAGTGTGTGTGTGTGTGTACGTGTGTGTGTGTGTGTGTGTGTGTCCTCCTGGGTACACCTTGCCCTAACAAGGGCGTTGGGCAGGACCCAGGCAGTATCTTGGGTCCTGTTTTGAAGGCCAAGAAACTGTCGAAAGGGTGGGCTGGCCAGGCCCACACCTAAAACACACACACACACACACACACACCTCCTCCTGGGTACACATTGCCCTAACAAGGGCGTTGGCAGGACCCAGGCAGTAGCTTGGGTCCTGTTTTGAAGGCCAAGAAATTAAACTGTCGAAAGGGTGGGCTGGCCAGGCCCACACCTAAAACACACACACACACACACACACACACACACACACACACACACACACACACACACACACACACACACACACACACACACACACACACACACACACACACACACACACACACACACACACACACATGCTAAATATACACATGTAGAGTGTGTCTATGGAGAGTGGAGAGTAGGATAAACATAATAATTATATATAGTTATGTAGTTATTGAAAATAGTACAAATGCAGTAATGGACTTTTGTCATTCCTCTGTATATGGTGACCACCTTAACAGTGCTGAGGTGCCGTAATCCAGCAGTGAGCTCTGTGGAGTAGGAGGACATAAAGGAGGAGAGGCGGTGGAGGATGGCGACAGTGTGTCTGACCCTTCTGATTTGAGCAGTGGGGACGATTTGGTTGGAGAAGAGATTCACTTTTGACTATTGGTAGAAGTGTGAAGTGGCATGCACACAAGGTATTCTAGGGAAGGAACTAGCGGCAACTGGTTTAGACTAGTTAGTGAAAATGTGGGGCAGCCCAACTGGTTTTAGCGCTAGTGATATGAAATGTGTCTTGTGTATGGGTTTACTTTAGGGGGCCTACTCACTGTTACATCTCTGTGCTTGTTGTATGTTACGTATGCATGCACTCCTCTCATGTACATGTGCACTCACATGTGCAGTTGTGGGCACAAAATACCACACACTCCTGTATGGACTCAAAGTGTACAAACATGCATACATTCACATAACACACATGCACACTCCAACACTTCCTCGTCTGTCCTTCCCCAGCAAAGCCTCTTTCTACCACCACCACCACCCCCTCTCCTTGCTCTGGATGCTCAAACTGAAGAAGAGACATATGTTCTTGTGACACATTGACACTTGTTGTTATGTAGTGCATTGTTCCTTCCATTGTACATAGATAGTTGCTGGTGTGATCATATCCATTACTGGCGACTGATGTACGCAGCTGTCTACCTGTCTGGTGGTGGATGTGCATGCACCAGTCTTTTTGTAGTCTGTTAGCTCGTGCTGCGTGGACAGTAGGTGTGGGTGTGCGTGTGTGTGTGTATAATGTGGCCTGCCAGATTTGGCTGATTCAACCGGACTATATCTGTGGATATTGTGTCTCACAAAAGTAGCTATGTAGCTAGGCTATTCAGCCCCCCTTCAGTTGAACCTGATCTAAACCAGATGAATCACAGTGAGAACTGTACCCATACAGACACAATTCTGAATATACCAATCACAGCTGAAGAAATCCATTCTGCATTGACCCAATTAGACGAAAGTAAGGCACCAGGATCAGATAAAATATGCCCTAGCATACTAAAAGACGAGAAAATCATGCAATACTTACAGATTCTTTCCCAGAAATGTTTCAATAGCAGCACTGTACCTAAGTCATGGCTACATAGTACGATCACCCAATTTTCAAGGGATCAGGAAGCAGACATGATCACAATAATTATCGGGGAATCACTGTACAATCATGTGTTGCAAAAGCATTCTGCAAAATTTTGAATAACAGAATAGATAAGTACCGACATGCAAACAATATACTACATGATGAGCAAAATGGATTTCGCAAAAAGCGTAGTTGCCAAGAACACATATCATCACTATACTTTTTAATTGAAAATAGGAAACTAGCTAATCTAGACACATATGAATGCTTTGTAGACTTTAAGAAGGCCTTTGATTCTGTTTCTAGGGAACTCTTGTGGCGTAAACTTATTAAAATTGGCATCAGAGGAGAGCTCCTGAAATCACTGAAAGCACTCTACACAAATCTATATAATTCAGTAAAAGTAAATGACAGACTATCCCCAGCATTTAAAGTTGGTCGTGGTGTGAAACAAGGATGTACACTCTCCCCCATCATCTTTAATATATTTATCAATGATCTAATTGAGTACCTAAATGAAGCTGTGGAAGGAATAGAAATAGGAAATACCAAAATCAATACATTAGTGTTTGCAGATGATGTAGTACTTATAGCAGACAAATTGCAAAATCTATTAGATGCCTTAGGCAAAGGGTGCAAGGACAACCAAATGATGATTAACCACGACAAGACTAAAATTATACATTTTAGACATCCAAAAAAGAAACTTTGCCAGTCTAAATTCTCATGTAGTGAGACACCTATACAATATACAAACAGTTATAAATACCTGGGGGTGGAGTTCACTGAGTATCTTAGCTGGGCTAAATTAGTGGAGAATACGGCAATATCAGCTAATAAAGCAGCTAGCTATCTAATTGCAAAGACTAGATCTAGCAGTGCGTTCCTGTTTACTATATACAATCACTTATATACCACCCTAGTGTTACTCGTTATTGAATATAGTAGCTTTATCTGGGGCCTCAGATCTTTTGACCAAATTTCTAAAATTCAAAATAACTTAATGAGAAGCTTTCTAGGTGTAGGAAGAAATGCCCCAATAGTCACATTGATAGGAGATATGGGGTGGGCACCAATCTCAATAATCACAAAATTGTCATGTATTAGATTTTGGCTGAGACTAAGTAATATGTCCCATGATAGATTAAACTATAAAATATTTACTGAATCCTGCAGACTAGCTGAAAATGGTAAAAAGAACTGGGCTTCATCCATGAAAGTCTACCTAAATTACCTAAACTCACACCTTGGATTTAGACCTTCCATTACTGATAAGCACTTTCTACAGTACTACCAAGATATAGCAACAAACTTGTACAAATCTGAATGGCGGGAGCAGGTAAATCATATTAGAGATAACTCAGAATCAGGGGGTAGGCTAAACATCTATAGGAATATTAAACGTGACTTAGTAACAGAGAGTTATGTAGCCAATGAACGGTCTGTGGGTGTGAGGAGGGTGCTGGCTGGCCTCCGGGCGGGCTGTCTGCCGCTGGGCATAGAGACTGGCCGGTACACTGGGATTCCTTACTACCAACGGACATGTCGCTTATGTGATCTTGGGGAGGTGGAGCACCAACACCATTTTCTGATTATTTGCCCCACCTTTAAAGACCTGAGATTGCAACTATTCAACTACTGCTATTCCTTATCACAAACTTTTTTTGAACTCCCCATGGCTAGTAAAACACATTTTATTTTAAATAATTACAATAGCCTTATAGCAAAGTACAAGTTATCACATGGCCACGAGGGCGCTGGCTAATTTATCACCAGAGGGCGCGAAGCGCCCGAGGGCGATAAATTAGCTAAGCGCCCGAGGGGCCATGTGATAACTGGCTTGTTGCAAATCGCCTGGGAACGCTCTACGCTCAAACCTCCTTCGCCGTCGAATCAATTCACCAAATGAACGAGACCGACGTTACTATAGAAATCAGCGAACGCCTTTTTCGTGAGATAGAATGAGCGAAATGTCAAAGCGTGTGGCTTCAACGCCGGTTTCTTGTTTTGCAAAGGCACCGCGATGTTCTTTCGTCAATGACAACGACTTCGAATCGCTACAAGCAGGCTACCAGCCCAAAACTACTCTTCGAAGCACGGACTGGGCTGTGAACGTCTATCTTGCCTAGTCTCACGTAGCCAGGCCACTTGCGCCTGGCGAAAGCCGTCTGGATACGTGAGACTAGTAATATCTTGCCTAGGAGGCAGAAAGAAACGGCAGCACTTTACACAGCACAGCATTTTACAGTAGCTACAGTTGCTGGAAACTTCTTACCTATAAAGCATGGCATGCAGCCTGGTGTGGATCAATTAATAGTAGAATGATGCATGCATGAATGTGTAATGCTTGCACTATGGGATACATTTGCAACAGTCATATTGTCTACTGTCATGGGAAAGTCCACATGATGATGAACATCAAAGATGTTTTCTTGAAGTGTAAGAATAAACCTTTGCATTAGGTTGGACAATGATTGGACACATAAATAAGAGCCCCATTTGAAGCAGTGCGTTATAAAGCAAACAATGCGTTATACGCTTCTAAATAAGGCAACTGTGCGTTATCCAATAATAACACACAGTTGCTGCCTTTGATCTAACAACCCAAGCTGCAACAAGTTGCTTTATAGAATGTATACCCAAAGACAATTACTCCTATTTAGCCACTAATGTAACTCACTAAAATATAACTCCCCCCCCATGCACATCTCCTTTATAATTCTCTGTATCCCCATCAACTGGGTACTTTTACTATCTGTTGTCCTCTTTTGCTCTACCCCTTTCCTTTTCTTTTCTTTTTCCTGTGACCAGTAAGCCACACTGGCTGTGCAGCCTCTGACACATGCTGCTGTCACATTAATAACAAGTATTATTATTATATGTCCATTTGTATGCTTGACAGTGCCACATCGAGAATGTATATACCCTATAGTGCTGTTTATGCATTTGGGACACTTAAATAATTTTTGACATTGATATATGCACTGCTTGCCCATTTACCCTCTATCCCCACGCCCTTACTTCTTACCTGCACTACAAACATAACCATGCAATTGGGCATGTGTGTACATACATATTTTGTGGGACTAAACTTTGTAGGCTGTCATATGCAAAACACACTAGGGCAAATGTCCCCATGTTATAGTATACAGCCATACACAAAGGTTCCCCAATTTGGACATGATCAACAATGAGGGGATAAATTTATAATTTATGCGTACGTAGTAATGAATACTCAAACATTCTTACACTAATGTGTACCCCTTTAATTGTAGCCAGCCTGAGCAAGCAGCGGGGCTGGGGGCAGTGTAAGCACTGCTTATGCTACCTCCTCCCTCTGCCTACACAATGAGTTTCTTTATCCATCCATCCTAGTCTGGTGTGCTGTCTCCTAGCCTCCACCTGCCATAATAAGTGTGCTGTGACGAGAAAGAGTGTTCTGTCTAACAGAGAATGTAAATTAATATTATTATATCTGCCTGCTTTTATATGCTTCTATGCCACATGAGTTGTTAGACTAACTGCAAACATCAATTCCTTTCGTGGTCGCTCAGCCGTTTACTGTCAACAAACTTTTACAATCTCATGCTCTACTATGTTGTATCAATGTTGGCCGAGATTTTCGCAAGCTTGGTCTGGGGGAAGGGAAGAGCTGGCTTTGGGATCTCCCATGCCTTAATAGATATATATAATAGATATAGTGGTAGCTAGATGTTGTGTGTGTCCTGCCATTCTTGGTTGCAGTCACTTGCTGTTCACTGCCGACACGTACAATGCTCAGCTAACTACAAGGCTCGCCCCACAATGCTGTGCATTCGTCTAGTATATTACTGTGCAAATGGCTACTAAACCGCCACCTTAATCGATCATGCTGGGACTACCCATGCATGCCTTAATACCGTATAGCCGGAAATTTTGGCGGGAAGATATTTTGGCGGATTGCTGAAAATAAGTCATTTGGCGGAATTTACTTTGGCGGTTGAGCCAGTCTCTTAGCCATAATGATATTCATAACAAAATGGCTAATCAAACGCGCTGGGAATTTAACCGGGCCGTGAGCTAGTTTCCGCTCAGTTAGGACGAAATCGATGATGAAATGCAACTGAAAAGTACACAAATCGTTGTTACGCTTAATCCTGACTGTTTTCGTCGCGTCGGTCTTTACGGCAACTGTGTACACGTCGTTTGGATCGCCTTCCTCGCGTTGACAGACAATCCAACTCTTCTCCCACCTTCGTTGTACAAAACATTTTGGAGAAGCGTACGCAGCTTTTAATGGTGAACTCCATGCCGACTATTTAGACTGGCGCGTCTAGCTGCAGGCCTAGTATATACACACAAGCTATGATTTCGCAATAATGATGACATCACACTTTGAAGTTTATTTGGCGGATGAAATATTGGCAGATTGCTCTCAAAACAGCCAATCCGCCAAAATAAATTCCCCGCCAAAATTTCCGGCCATACGGTAGTTATCTGGAAGCCATGCAAGTAGCTAAACTATATATCATAACAATAACCAACTGCCGACACGTACAATGCTCAGCTAACTACGAGGCTCGCCTCACATTGCTGTGCATGCGTCTATATAGTTACTGTGCAAATGGAAGCCATGCAAGTAGCTAACTCATAACCATTGCAACTTAAAGATAAGCATGTGTACGCTAGGTTGTTTTACAGACAATGCAGCTTCTAGAAAGTTAGCAATACTGCTTAGCAAGTTCATACTCAGCTCAGCAACTACAAACTATTGGCCTACACACACACATGTACTTGGATGGAGTCAGTGAAGAAATCACCGTGTGCGTTGTGCCGCGCGGCTCCGCTGGCCTATTAGGGGCAGTAGCCGTCGTAGGTTGTGTAGTAGTAGCTACAGGCATAGGAATTGTAGCTGTAGGGGACGCAGTAGGTGCTGTACTGGCTGTCGTAGTAGGACGCACAAGTGCCGCTAGTGCGGCTAGCGCCGGCAACGTAGATGGGGATAACGATGACCAAGAACAGCACGGTGCAGACGACTACGACCACGTTGAGTCCGATACTGATACCGGCGTTTGTCTTCTGTGCAGATCCTCTGACCCCCAGCGACATGAAGGCAAGGACAAGAGCGGGGATGGTGCAGGTCAGGCAGAGGAGCGATGCGCCGCAGCAGATCAAAGTGATGATGGAGAAGACGACAGCACACAAGGCCATTCCCGAGTGATCCTCCTCTGGCGGAGACTGGAAAGTGCCCGTTACTGGTGCCGGTTGTCCTGTTACTATGACAGTAGCGCTGGTACCAGCGACGGGCGTCTGGTATCCAGTTCCACCATAGTCATAGGCGGGCGGATTTGCCTGCGAAGGAAACTGAGCCGGAGCGGGCTGGTATCCGCCTTCGGGATACTTCTGGTCATACTCAGGGGCAGCCATTGGGTAAGGTGCAGAGCAGAGCACAGCGACTATTCTTCAAGATTGCCAGCTGATTCTGTAGGAAACGGCTGCTACAAAATTAACTGATTTGGGTACCTAAATATGCTACAGCCGTTTTAGGGGGTTCTGTGCGCATAGCAATCACGTGATTATAGTGGAAATGCGCTTGGCGGGCCTACTAAAAGTAGGAACGGGGAAACGACAAACGAGAAACGGGAAATGAAAAACGAGAAATAAGAAACGATGCGATTTCGTCTAACCTGCTGTCGACGTCGATCAGCAGTGTACGATGGGCTTTAAGCAAGAAAGGAGTGTTGTTGACTGGGGAAACATTGTGCGCCTGAAAACTGGGCTCTGGTAGTTGCTGGACTTACCCTAAGCACCCAGTGGAGTGGCAGTCTCGTCCTCAAACCCACTGTGCTCGTTTCGCGCTCGGGAAGTGTCTGGGTACGAGACTACGCACTTGTTGGTTATTAAACTACTTGAATGGTTTATTGGTGTTCGTTTGGCAGTCACTTCATCGAGGAGGGGCTAAGTAGTTGTCAGTGAGTTGTGTCCCCTCCCCTCCCCCGCCCCATTCCACCCTGCAGCGCTATGCCAATGAGGACCTTCCTGTGCTCGGCCTTGGATTCAGCAGCGTGGAGCAGTTTGTGGCCACTACAAGTACGACTAGATTTGTAACCAAGCATAGCTGTAAGTTTGAGCCTTCCGAATGACCTATTCGCTGCATACCTGTCACTTTCTGCCCTATTTACTCAGCTTCTGCACCAACTACACACACACACACACTAACGAGCCTCACACGAGGACCAAGGGCCTACAATAGTTACCTGCACTACCAGCTGTTTGATACAATTAAGTGATGGGAGAGGATGGAGTTGGCAGGGGAAGGCACTGAATGGTATGGCTCGCTATACCCTCCTTCCTGCCTGCAGCTGGTGTGTGGGTGAGCAGTGGGGACTAGCAAAGATATGTGTCCTGTCTATAGTGCCACATGCCCACAGTCCACCTCAACCAATCAGCTTCCAGCTACTGAAGTGTGTCCTCGGATGATGCAGAAAGGCTTCCTTCGTGCATAATCAATGCCACAACACTTCTGCCATCCCGCCTCACTCTGTCAGCCCACCCTTTGTGCCCAATGTAAGGCTGCACAAGCTACATAAATGAATAATTCACACACTTAGCTAGCCGCTGAGGACACTACTTGAATGAATGAATAACTCTGACGGCATGATCTCCAGTGCTGGAGGTAGCCCTTACAACAGAGAGAGGCTACTTCCACAACTGCTTCCTGTTTCAACCTTTGTCTGATGTTCTCATTCCTAACTTTATCTAGCTTTGTCACTCCTTCCACTCTCCTCAAATACCTCATCTCCACCGCCTGCAGCCTGCTCACATGTCGCTTCTGTATAGTCCAGGTTTCACACCCATATAATAGTGTAGGAACCACCATTGTATTAAGCACTCTCAGCTTTGTCCCTTGCTCAGCTCTCTTCTCTCCAGGATTTCTGATCTCATTGCTCCAATTACCTTCGATGCAGCTCCAATTCTATCCTGGTGCTTTCTTGCACATATTCTTCCCACTTCTGGTCTTCCCTTCACACTCGTTCTTACCCTTGCCCAAAATCTCCTTTGGTTCTGACTAAAGTCATTTTGGAGCGATTCACCAAGCTTGATCCATTCTTCATTTTTGGCATTCCTCACAGCATCTCTCGCTTCCCTCTTTGCCCTAAGATACTCATCTCTTGATTCTGATGTCTGCACTTGAATCCTCCTCATACACACACACACACACACACACACACACACACACACACACACACACACACACACACACACACACACACACACACACACACACACGCACACACACACACGTGCACACACACACACAAATACAACCACACACACATGCTAAATATACACATGTAGAGTGTGTCTATGGAAAGTGGAGAGGTGCATAATATATATAGTTCAGTATAGTTATTGAAAATAGTACAGATACAGTAATGGACTTTTGTCATTCTTCTGCAAATGTTAAGTGCCTTAACAGTTAGTGCTGAGGTACCATAATCCAGCAGTGAGTTCTGTGAAGAAAGAGGATGTAGAGGAGAAGGGGGGGGAGGATAGTGACAGTGTGTCTGACCCTTCTGCTCTGAGCAGTGGGGACGATTTGGTTGGAGAAGAGATTCACTTTTGACTATCGGTCGAAGTGTGAAGTGGCATGTACACAAGGTATTCTAGGAAATTAAGGTATTCTAGGAAAGGAACTAGTGCAACTGGTTTAGACTAGTTAGTGTGGCCTAGGGCAGCCCTACTGGTTTTAGCACTAGTGATATGAAATGTGTCTTGGTTATAGGTTTACTTTAAGGGGCCCACTCACTGTTACATCTCTGTGCTTGTCTTATGTTATGTATGCATGCACTCCTCTCAGGTACATACGTACATATGCGTTACCCACTCACATGTGCAGTTGTGGGCACAAAGACCACACACTCCTGCATGTATGGACTTAAAGTGTACAAACATGCATATATTCACATAGCACACATGCACACTCCGACGCTTCCTCCTCTGCCCTCCCCAGCAAATAAGCCTCTTTCTGCCACACACACACCCCTCTCCTTGCTTTGGATGCTCAAACTGAAGAAGAGATGTATGTTCTTGTGACAGATTGACACTTGTTGTAATGTAGTGTTTTGTCCCCTCCACTGTACACAGTCTGTTTGTTGCTGGTGTGATGATATTCATTACTGGAGACTAATGCACGCAGCTGTCTACCTGTGTGGTGGTGGATGTGCATGCACCAGTCTTGTTGTAGTCGGTTAGCTCGTGCTGCGTGGACAGTAGGTGTGGGTGTGCGTGTGTGTGTGTATAATGTGGCCTGCAAGATTTGGCTGATTGAACCGGTCTATATCTGTGGATATTATGTCTCGCAAAAGTAGCTATGTAGCTATACGTATGTTCATTTGTATGTGTGAAGTGCCTCATCGAGTCTTACCCTATAGTGCTGTATATGCATTTAGGGCAATTTAATACTTTTTGACATTGATATATGCACTGCTTATATACCCACCCTCTACCCCCACCCCCCTACTTCCCACCTGCACTACAAACATTGGGCGTGTACGTACATACTTTGTGGGACTAAACTTTGTAGGTTGTCATGTGCAAAACACACTAGGGCAAATGTCCCCATGTTATAGTATACAGCCATATATACACAAAGGCACCCCAATTTGGACATGGTCAGCAATGAGGAGATAAATTAAAATTTATATGTAGTAATGAATACTCAAACATTCTTACACTAATGTGCGCCCTTTAATTATAGCCAGCCTGAGCAAGCAGCGTGGCTGGGGGCAGTGTAAGCACTGCTTATGCTACCTCCTCCCCCTTCCTGCACAGTGAGTTTCTTTATCCATCCATCCTAGTCTGGTGTGCTGTCTCCTAGCCTCCGCCTGCCATAATAATTGTGCTGTGGCGAGAAAGAGTGTTCTGTCTAACAGAGAATGTAAATTAATATTATTATATCTGCCTGCCTGAGTGAGTTTCTTTATCCCAATACATCATGGTCTGGAGTACTTTCCCTCATATACGTACCTCCCACAACTGCCATAATAATTGTGCAGTGACAAGAAAGTGTATAGGCTGCTATGCCACTGGTTGCTAGACTAACTGCAAACATCAATTCCTTTCATGATCGCTCAGCTGTTTACTGTCAACAAACTTTTACAATCTCATGCTCTGCTATGTTGTATCATTGTTGGCCAAGTTTTCGCAAGCTTGGTCTGTGGGAAGGGAAGAGCTGGCCTTGGGATCTCCCATGCCTTAATAGATATATATAATAAATATAGTGGTAGCTAGATGTTGTGTGTGTCTTGCCATTCTTGGTTGCAGTCACTTGCTGTTCACTGCCGACACGTACAATGCTCAGCTAACTACGAGGCTCGCCTCACATTGCTGTGCATGCGTCTATATAGTTACTGTGCAAATGGAAGCCATGCAAGTAGCTAACTCATAACCATTGCAACTTAAAGATAAGCATGTGTACCGCTAGGTTGTTTTACAGACAATGCAGCTTCTAGAAGGTTAGCAATACTGCTTAGCAAGTTCATACTCAGCTCAGCAACTACAAACTATTGGCCTACACACACATGCTATGTACTTGGGTGGAGTCAGTGAAGAAATCACCGGTGTGCGCTGTGCCACGCGGCTCCGCTGGCCTATTAGGGGCAGTAGCCGTCGTAGGTCGTGTAGTAGTAGCTACAGGCATAGGAACTGTAGCTGTAGGGGACGCAGTAGGTGCTGTACTGGCTGTCGTAGTAGGACGCACAAGTGCCGCTAGTGCGGCTAGCGCCGGCAACGTAGATGGGGATAACGATGACCAAGAACACCACGGTGCAGACGACTACGACCACGTTGAGTCCGATACTGATACCGGCGTTTGTCTTCTGTGCAGATCCTCTGACCCCCAGCGACATGAAGGCAAGGACAAGAGCGGGGATGGTGCAGGTCAGGCAGAGGAGCGATGCGCCGCAGCAAATCAAAGTGATGATGGAGAAGACGACAGCACACAAGGCCATTCCCGAGTGATCCTCCTCTGGCGGAGACTGGAAAGTGCCCGTTACCGGTGCCGGTTGGCCTGCTACTACGACAGTAGCGCTGGTACCAGCGACGGGCGTCTGGTATCCAGTTCCACCATTGTCATAGGCGGGCGGATTTGCCTGCGAAGGAAACTGAGCCGGAGCGGGCTGGTATCCGCCTTCGGGATACTTCTGGTCATACTCAGGGGCAGCCATTGGGTAAGGTAGCGAGGTGTAGAGCAGAGCACTTGTGATACGTGACAGCGACTATTCTTCAAGATTGCCAACTGACGCTGTAGGAAACGGCAGCTACAAAATTAACTGATTTGGGTACCTAAATATGCTACAGCCGTTTTAGGGGGTTCTGTGCGCATAGCAATCACGTGATTATAGTGGAATTGCGCTGGGCGCCTACTGAAAGTAGGAACGGGGAAACGACAAACGGGAAATGGGAAACGGGAAATAAGAAACGAGGCGATTTCGTCTAACCTGCTGTCGACGTCGATCAGCAGTGTACGATGCGCTTTATGCGAGAAAGGAGTGTTGTTGACTGGGGAAACATTGTGCGCCTGAAAACTGGACTCTGGTAGCTGCTGGACTTACCCTAAGCACCCAGTGGAGTAGCAGTCTCGTCCTCAAACCCACTGTGCTCGCTTCGCGCTCGGGAAGTGTCTGGGTACGAGACTACGCACTTGTTGGTTATTAAACTACTTGAATGGTGTTTATTGGTGTTCGTTTGGCAGTCACTTCATCTGAGGAGGGCTAAGTAGTTGTCAGTGAGATGTGTCCCCTCCCCTCCCCCGCCCCATTCCACCCTGCAGCGCTATGCCCATGAGGACCTTCCTGTGCTCGGCCTTGGATTCAGCAGCGTGGAGCAGTTTGTGGCCGCTACAAGTACGACTAGATTTGTAACCAAGCATAGCTGTAAGTTTGAGCCTTCCGAATGAATAGTTGTCAGTGAGTTGTGTCGTTTGTATGTTCTTGTGACAGATTGACACTTGTTGTATAATGTAGTGCGTTGTTCCCTCCACTGTACATAGTCTGTTAGTTGCTGGTGTGATGATATTCATTACTGGCGACTGATGCACGCAACTGTCTACCTGTGTGGTGGTGGATGTGCATGCACCAGTCTTCTGTAGTCTGTTATTTTGCACTGTGTGCACAGTAGGTGTGTGTGTGTGTGTGTGCATGTGTGTGTATAATGAGGACTGCAGGATTTGGTTGATACAATCGGACTATATCTGTGGATATTATATATGTCTCGCAAAAGTAGCTATGTAGCTAAATGTTTATTTGTATGTGTGACACACACACACACACACACACACACACACACACACACACACACACACACACACACACACACACACACACACGTGCACACACACACACACAAATACAAACACACACACATGCTAAATATACACATGTAGAGTGTGTCTATAGAGATTGGAGAGGAGGATAAACACAATATATATAGTTCAGTATAGTTATTGAAAATAGTACAGATACAGTAATGGACTTTTGTCGTTCTTCTGCAAATGTTAAGTGCCTTAACAGTTAGTGCTGAGGTACCATAATCCAGCAGTGAGTTCTGTGAAGAAAGAGGATGTAGAGGAGAAGGGGGGGAGGATAGTGACAGTGTGTCTGACCCTTCTGCTCTGAGCAGTGGGGACGATTTGGTTGGAGAAGAGATTCACTTTTGACTATCAGTAGAAGTGTGAAGTGGCATGTACACAAGGTATTCTAGGGAAGGAACTAGTGCAACTGGTTTAGACTAGTTAGTGTGGCCTAGGGCAGCCCTACTGGTTTTAGCACTAGTGATATGAAATGTGTCTTGGTTATAGGTTTACTTTAAGGGGCCCACTCACTGTTACATCTCTGTGCTTGTCTTATGTTATGTATGCATGCACTCCTCTCAGGTACATACGTACATATGCGTTACCCACTCACATGTGCAGTTGTGGGCACAAAGACCACACACTCCTGCATGTATGGACTTAAAGTGTACAAACATGCATATATTCACATAGCACACATGCACACTCCGACGCTTCCTCCTCTGTCCTCCCCAGCAAATAAGCCTCTTTCTGCCACATACACACCCCTCTCCTTGCTTTGGATGCTCAAACTGAAGAAGAGATGTATGTTCTTGTGACAGATTGACACTTGTTGTAATGTAGTGTTTTGTTCCCTCCACTGTACACAGTCTGTTAGTTGCTGGTGTGATGATATTCATTACTGGAGACTGATGCACGCAGCTGTCTACCTGTGTGCATGCACCAGTCTTCTGTAGTCTGTTAGCTCGTGCTGCGTGGACAGTAGGTGTGGGTGTGCGTGTGTGTGTGTGTATAATGTGGCCTGCAATATTTGGCTGATTCAACCGGACTATATCTGTGGATATTGTGTCTCGCAAAAGTAGCTATGTAGCTATACGTATGTTCATTTGTATGTGTGAAGTGCCTCATCGAGTCTTACCCTATAGTGCTGTGTATGCATTTAGGGCAATTTAATACTTTTTGACATTGATATATACACTGCTTATATACCCACCCTCTACCCCCACCCCCACCCCCCTACTTCCCACCTGCACTACAAACATAACCAATTGGGCGTGTACGTACATACTTTGTGGGACTAAACTTTGTAGGTTGTCATGTGCAAAACACACTAGGGCAAATGTCCCCATGTTATAGTATACAGCCATATATACACAAAGATTCCCCAATTTGGACATGGTCAGCAATGAGGAGATAAATTAAAATTTATATGTAGTAATGAATACTCAAACATTCTTACACTAATGTGCGTGCTTTAATTATAGCCAGCCTGAGCAAGCAGCGTGGCTGGGGGCAGTGTAAGCACTGCTTATGCTACCTCCTCCCCCTTCCTGCACAATGAGTTTCTTTATCCATCCATCCTAGTCTGGTGTGCTGTCTCCTAGCCTCCGCCTGCCATAATAATTGTGCTGTGGCGAGAAAGAGTGTTCTGTCTAACAGAGAATGTAAATTAATATTATTATATCTGCCTGCCTGAGTGAGTTTCTTTATCCCAATACATCATGGTCTGGAGTACTTTCCCTCATATACGTACCTCCCACAACTGCCATAATAATTGTGCAGTGACAAGAAAGTGTGCTGCCTAACAGATAATGTGTCTTTGATAGTACAGCCATATGTATGCATGCACAGGGCATTCCCAGCTTCTATATGCTTCTATGCCATGCACATGAGTTGCTAGACTAACTGCAAACATCAATTCCTTTCGTGGTCGCTCAGCCGTTTACTGTCAACAAACTGTTACAATCTCATGCTCTACTATGTTGTATCATTGTTGGCCGAGATTTTCGCAAACTTGTTCTGGGGGAAGGGAAGAGCCGGCCTCGGGATCTTCCATGCCTTAATAGATATATATAATAGATATAGTGGTAGCTAGATGTTGTGTGTGTCTTGCCATTCTTGGTTGCAGTCACTTGCTGTTCACTGCCGACACGTACAATGCTCAGCTAACTACGAGGCTCGCCTCACATTGCTGTGCATTCGTCTATATAGTTACTGTGCAAATGGAAGCCATGCAATTAGCTAACTCATAACCATTGCAACTTAAAGGTAAGCATGTGTACCGCTGGGTTGTTTAACAGACAATGCAGCTTCTAGAAGGTTAGCAATACTGCTTAGCAAGTTCATACTCAGCTCAGCAACTACAAACTATTGGCCTACACACACACATGCTATGTACTTGGGTGGAGTCAGTGAAGAAATCACCGGTGTGCGCTGTGCCGCGCGGCTCCGCTGGCCTAATACGGGCAGTAGCCGTCGTAGGTTGTGTAGTAGTAGCTACAGGCATAGGAATTGTAGCTGTAGGGGACGCAGTAGGTGCTGTACTGGCTGTCGTAGTAGGACGCACAAGTGCCGCTAGTGCGGCTAGCGCCGGCAACGTAGATGGGGATGACGATGACCAAGAACAGCACGGTGCAGACGACTACGACCACGTTGAGTCCGATACTGATACCAGCGTTGGTCTTCTGTGCAGATCCTCTGACCCCCAGCGACATGAAGGCAAGGACAAGAGCGGGGATGGTGCAGGTCAGGCAGAGGAGCGATGCGCCGCAGCAGACCAAAGTGATGATGGAGAAGACGACAGCACATAAGGCCATTCCCGAGTGATCCTCCTCTGGCGGAGACTGGAAAGTGCCCGTTACCGGTGCCGGTTGGCCTGTTACTACGACAGTAGCGCTGGTGCCAGCGACGGGCGTCTGGTATCCAGTTCCACCGTAGTCATAGGCGGGCGGATTGCCCTGCGAAGGAAACTGAGCCGGAGCGGACTGGTATCCGCCTTCGGGATACTTCTGGTCATACTGAGGGGCAGCCATTGGGTAAGGCAGCTAGGTAGGCAGATACGTGACAGTCGGACTATTCTTCAAGAACCAGCTGATGCGGTAGGAAACGGCTAGTCTCGCGGGGCCAGACCCTTTCCGGTATTGCGCAAGCGCACCGAGAAAGGGTCTGGAGACTTACCTATACGCAAACTCTGCAGTGTCCAGGCATTCCTGGACACTTGTGGAATGTTAATTTGATGACGTTTTCGCTATGAATATAATTATAGCATGCCGCTGTAGGGACACACCATAGACACACAGACCACCGCTGGGCAGCAAACAGCCGCGATTGGATATCGAGTCTACGGAGGTTGCTGTTATGAGTTGCTGCATTTGTAGGAAGGTAGACTTGGATAGAAGGAAACGTATCCTACTTTTTGGAACTGCTAAGAGGGCTGCAAATGTTCGGAATATCTTGGCAAGCTACCTGGGGGATCATGGCAACAGGAGGATTACTGAAGGAGACTTGAGGTTTCTTTTCACGGAGGACTACGTCTGCATAGAGTGCACAGACCGCATTGTTGAGTATGGGGAGCTGAAGGAGAAATGGAGACATGCAGAGCAGTTCATGGAGGAATATGTATGGAGTAGGACTGGCGAGTTTCAGGGACTCCACCATGGCCAGTCACCTCGTAGAAGACCACCTGTACCCATGACTTCCACTCCCAAACGAGCGAAGCTGCAAGGAGAATCATCTCTTTCCTTTGTTCCACCAGTGAAGGTAGTTAAGAGCTTCTATTTTAGGTTCCAGCAGAGTGAAGTAGTCGTAATAGCATAGTTTATGCAGGGGTGTACGTTAATTAACTTTTCCCAAGCCTTCAATTGCCTGCGGAGTTTTGTCCATAGCCATCCACAGTCTTCTACCCTGCAAAACAGGAACAGATTGTATATCCATGAAGCACAAACACATTTGTAAACTGCGATGCAATGGCATCATTTTGTAGAATAGCCCAAATGCATGCATGCATGCACATCCATATATGTAATACCTTTGACAGAAGATGACTGTCTTCGGAAACTGGAGCGGTGTCACCAGCTTTGCCATTTTTATGCAGATTGCTTCCACAATTTCATCAAAATCTTGTTTTGGCTGAACACTGTAAGTGATGTTTGCTCTATCTGGTGTCAAAGCAACAACATGTGGGGTCTCCAGTGCCAGTACCTTTGATACCTCTTCATAGATAGTAACTGTGGCAGTGGCAGTGCAAGCCAAAACATTTGTTGAGACTGGTATGAGGCTTCTAATTTCACCAATCAGTTTGAAGGCCTGCCTGAAGTCCTTCCTATATGAAGAACACACACAACACATATGGAAATATTTGACAGGTTAAAATCAGAATTGCTAGTGCGAAATAATATGCCATAAAGCAACTGTAACTATATTGTAGTTATCCATATAGCTCACCAATATATAAACTCACCAAGTATGTATGCAGTGTGCTTCGTCCACAACCAATGCCACCAGATTCTCCTTGTATACCGTCGATAGTAGCATTTCCCTTAAAGTTCTGTTGTAGTAGAGATTTTCCGGACTGACCAGCACCAGTTCATGTTGTCCTTTGGCAACTCTTCCCACAGCGTCATCATCAGTTTGCAATTCTCCCAGGAATTCTGCATTTATGCCGATAGGCAAGAATCGCCTCTTCTGCTCCGCCATAAGAGCTACCAGTGGGCTTACAACTAACACAATACTACTATTTCGCCCACGAATTGCGTTAAAAATGGAAGGCAGAAGAGCATAAATCAGCGTCTTCCCGTAGCTGGTAGGTAGAGACGCAAACACATCTCGTCCTTGGCAGAACTTAACAACCGCCTCCAGCTGCTTAGGCTTGATTCTTGGGTAACCCAGCTGACTAGCAGCTCTCTTAACCAAGGCTTCCATCGATAAACTCTTGAGATCGCTCATCTCCGCTTTGCTTATAGCTCGATTCGCACGTCCCACTGCGAGCGTAATTATATTCATAGCGAAAACGTCATCAAATTAACATTCCACAAGTGTCCAGGAATGCCTGGACACTGCAGAGTTTGCGTATAGGTAAGTCTCCAGACCGTTCCTCCCCGACCGATGACGTCATTATATAAAAATGGAGGGGAGGATCGGTCTGGCCACGCGAGACTAGGAAACGGCTGCTACAAAATTAACTGATTTGTGTACCTAAATATGCTACAGCCGTTTTTAATTTAGGGCGTTCTGTGCACATAGCAATCACGTGATTAGGGTAAAGCGGGGGAAAACGGAGCACAATTCACGATTGCAATTTTGACATAGTCTGGCCAGCTAGACCGTCCCAACAAGCGCCGAGGGGCGAGGAAGGGAAGGGACGGTCTAGCATACATAGCGATTAGTTCACACCTTGCACTTAGTGACCGCAAAGCAGAAAAAGTAAATAGACAATGAGTCGCGTATATATAGCATAGACGCGTCTATGCGTATAGCAAGCAGTCGCTAGCAGATGGCTGAAGGGAGTAGCTACGCTGGTCGGGTGCAGATACAACAGCAACTATACGGACGCTTCTGCCGATTGTGTCGGGAGCCGCTGTCATCAGACAAGTACAACCTGTATCGTGCGTGGTCGTTGACACAGGCAGGTACTTTGCTGTTAAACATCACCGGAGAAGACCTTTCCTTGGAAGCGGAGTCAGTAAAAAAAATCGGCAGCGATTACGATGGCATTCGAAAACGTTGCGTGACGGTCTAAACGGTTTGACCTGCACCCAAGACGTTTTGAAATGGCTAACCCTAACGCTTTGATATCGTTCTAAAACGTTCTGATCCATTTCAAAACGTTCTGAGTGTAGGTCAAACCGTTTAGACCGTCACGCGACGTTTTGGAATGCGATCGTAATCGCTGCCGAATTTTGTTCTGATGGCTTGCCATACGCTCGTAAGCTATACACACACAGCGATTAAATCACACTCTATGAATACTATTGACTCAGTTTCTGGACAGTAGCATTTCATTGGTCAAAAGTCACGTGCAAGGTGTGAACTAATCGCTATGTATGCTAGACCGTTCCTTCCCCTCGCGCCTCCGGCGTTTACTAGGAACGGTCTAGCTGGCCAGACTAGGCGGCCTACTAAAAGTAAGAACGGGGAAACGAGAAATAAGAAACGGAAAATAAGAAACGAGGCGATTCGGCTAACCTGCTGTCGACGTCGATCAGCAGTGTACGATGCGCTTTATGCGAGAAAGGAGTGTTGTTGACTGGGGAAACATTGTGCAGCTGAAAACTGGACTCTGGTAGTTGCTGGACTTACCCTAAGCACCCGATGGAGTGGCAGTCTCGTCCTCAAACCCACTGTGCTCGCTTCGCGCTCGGGAAATGTCTGGGTATCAGACTACGCACTTGTTGGTTATTAAACTACTTGAATGGTGTTTATTGGTGTTCGTTTGGCAGTCACTTCATCTGAGGAGGGGCTAAGTAGTTGTCAGTGAGTTGTGTCCCCTCCCCTCCCCCGCCCCATTCCACCCTGCAGCGCTATGCCCATGAGGACCTTCCTGTGCTCGGCCTTGGATTCAGCAGCGTGGAGCAGTTTGTGGCCACTACAAGTACGACTAGATTTGTAACCAAGCATAGCTGTAAGTTTGAGCCTTCCGAATGAATAGTTGTCAGTGAGCTCGAGTTGTGTCGTTTGTATGTTCTTGTGACAGATTGACACTTGTTGTATAATGTAGTGCATTGTTCCCTCCACTGTACATAGTCTGTTAGTTGTTGGTGTGATGATATTCATTACTGGCGACTGATGCACGCAGCTGTCTACCTGTGTGGTGGTGGATGTGCATGCACCAGTCTTCTGTAGTCTGTTATTTTGCGCTGTGTGCACAGTAGGTGTGTGTGTGCAGTAAAGGCCTGAGTGGCTAGGTAGGGACATAGTACGATTTTCGGGAACACTAGCCAAGTCACTTTGATAAATCAAACGTTTCGGCAGCACTACGGCTGCCTTCATCAGTGAATAATGACACTTACAAGCGGGTGTGTCATTATTCACTGATGAAGGCAGCCGTAGTGCTGCCGAAACGTTTGATTTATCAAAGTGACTTGGCTAGTGTTCCCGAAAATCATACAGGTGTGTGTGTGTGTGTGCATGTGTGTGTATAATGAGGACTGCAAGATTTGGTTGATACAACCGGACTATATATCTGTGGATATTATATATGTCTCGCAAAAGTAGCTATGTAGCTAAATGTTTATTTGTATGTGTGACAGTGCCTCTGTCTGTTCCCTTATTGTGCTGTATATGCATTGGGGCACTTAATAAATAATTCTTGACATTGATATATGCACTGCTTATGCCCACCCTCTACCCCCATCCCCCTACTTTCCACCTGCACTACAAACATAACCAATTGGGCATGTACGTACATATTTTGTGAGACTAAACTTTGTAGGTTGTCATGTGCAAAACACACTAGGGCAAATGTCCCCATGTTATAGTATACAACCATGCACAAAGATTCCCCAATTTGGACATGGTCAGCAATGAGGAGATAAATTTAAAATTTATATGTAGTAATGAATACTCAAACATTCTTACACTAATGTGTGCCCCTTTAATTATAGCCAGCCTGAGCAAGCAGTGGGGCTGGGGGCAGTGTAAGCACTGCTTATGCTGCCTCCTCCCCCTTCCTGCACAGTGAGTTTCTTTATCCATCCATCCTAGTTTGGTGTGCTGTCTCCTTGCCTCCACCTGCCATAATAATTGTGCTGTGGCGAGAAAGAGTATTCTGTCTAACAGAGAATGTAAATTAATATTATTATATCTTACTGCCTGAGTGAGTTTCTTTATCCCTATACATCATGGTCTGGAGTACTTTCCCTCATATACCTCCCACCTGCCATAATAATTGTGCAGTGACAAGAAAGTGTGTTCTGTCTAACAGATAATGTGTCTTTGATAGTGCAGCTTGTGCATGCACGGGGCATTCCCAGCCCTTTTATAGGCTTCTATGCCACTGGAGTTGGTAGACTAACTGCAAACATCAATTCCTTTCGTGGTCGCTCAGCCGTTTACTGTCAACAAACTTTTACAATCTCATGCTCTACTATGTTAACTGTATCATTGTTGGCTGAGATTTTTGCAAGCTTGGTCTGGGGGAAGGAAAGAGCTGGTCTTGGGATCTCCCATGCCTTAATAGATATAATATTATATAATAGATATAGTGTTAGCTAGATGTTGTGTCTTGCCGTTCTTGGTTGCAGTCACTTGCTGTTCACTGCCGACACGTACAATGCTCAGCTAACTACGAGGCTCGCCCCACATTGCTGTGCATTCGTCGAATATATTACTGTGCAAATGGCTACTAACCCCGCCACCTTAATCAAATACCATGCTGGGACCTTCCATGCCTTAATAGATATCTGGAAGCCATGCAAGTAGCTAAACTAACCATAACCATTGCAACTTAAAGGTAAGCATGTGTACGCTAGGTTGTTTTACAGACAATGCAGCTTCTAGAAGGTTAGCAATACTGCTTAGCAAGTTTATAATCAGCTCAGCAACTACAAACTATTGGCCTACACACACGCATGCATGAAGAAATCACCGTTGTGCGCTGTGCCGCGCGGCTCCGCTGGCCTATTAGGGGCAGTAGCCGGAGGAGTCTGTGTAGTAGTAGCTGCAGGGATAGGAATTGTAGTTGTAGGGGACGCAGTAGGTACTGTACTGGTAGTTGAAGTAGGACGGACAAGTGCGGCCGACAACGTAGATGGGGATGACGATGACCAAGAACACCACAGTGCAGACGACTACGACCACGTTGAGTCCGATACTGATACCGGCGTTTGTCTTCTGTGCAGATCCTCTGGCCCCCAGCGCCACGATGGCAAGGACAAGAGCGGGGACAGTACAGGTCAGACAGACGAGCGATGCGCCGCAGCAGACCAAAGTGATGATGGAGAAGACTACAGCACATACGGCCATTCCCGAGTGATCCTCCTCTGGCGGAGACTGGTAAGTGCCCGTCACCGATGCCGGTTGGCCTGTTACTACGACAGTAGCGCTGGTGCCAGCGACGGGCGTCTGGTATCCAGTTCCACCATAGTCATAGGAGGGCGGCTTGGCCTGCGAAGGAAACTGAGCCGGAGCGGACTGGTATCCGCCTTCGGGATACTTCTGGTCATACTCAGGGGCAGCCATTGCGTAAGGTAGCTAGGTGCAGAGCAGAGCACTCGTGATATGTGACAGCGACTATTCAAGATTGCCAACTGACGCTGTAGGAAACGGCAGCTACAAAATTAACTGATTTGGGTACCTAAATATGCTACAGTCCTTTTAGGGGGTTCTATGACATAGCAATCACGTGATCACGGCTGTTTCGCATAATACAAATGGCGGCAACTTAGTTTTGATTTGGAAACCGAGAACGAGGGATTTGAATTCCTCGAGGAACTTAACTCGCAAAGTATTTAGCCTTTTTCTCTTCGGGGACTACAAGTAAGAGACAAGTAACAAGCCATGAAGGTAGAAATGATGCAAAACAAGCGTGCTTTAGTCTAAAAAGTAAGCTTTATGCTCTCTCGGCAGCAAAAAGCGTGTCTCTCTCTCTGCAAGTAATCGCTCCATAGCACACTTCTCCCAGTTTTCCAGCTAGTGTGCTACATATCAAAGAAAAGTCAGGTATGCACTGAACATTACCCTATATGGCTCATTCTACTGCCCTTTCCGTAACTCGTGTTTTGAACGGGTTTATTTAAGCAACATTAATTGGTGTTTTAGCCTTTTTCTCTTTAGAGACTACAGTTAAGAGACGAGTAGCAAGCCATGTATGTAGAAATGATGCAAAGGATGTGTGCTTTAGTCTAAAAAGTAAGCTTTATACTCTGTTGGTAGCCAAATGCATATCTCTCTCTCTGCAAGTAATCGCTCTATAGTACTCTTCTCCCAGTTTTCCAGCTAGTGTGCTGCATATCAAAGGAAAGTCAGGTAAGCACAGAACATTGCCCTATATGGCTCATTCTAGTGCCCTTTCTGTAACTGGTGTTTTGAACGAGTTTATTTAAGCAACATTAATTGGTGTTTTAGCCTTTTTCTCTTCGGAAACTACATGCAGTTAAGAGATAAGTAACAAGCCATTAATGTAGAAATGATACGAATCCAGTGTGCTTTAGTCTAAAAAGTAAGCTTTATGCTGCGATTACTTGCAGAGAGAGAGACACGCATTTTGCTGCCGGGGGAGTATAAACCTTACTTTTTAGACTAAAGCACACTTGCCTGGTATCAGTTCTATGTCCAAGCTTGGTCACTAGTCTCTTGTTAAAGTCTTGGAAGAGAAAAATGGTAAAAACGAACATGTCTTCCAATGGCCCCAGTCTCGGTCCCGATCCCAATTCCGACTCGAGAAAACTAAGTTGCCACTCCGAAACAGCCGTGTGATTATAGTGGAACTGCGCTGCAGAGGCAGAGGTCACGTGCTAATGTAATTGCCATTGGAATTGACGTGAGCTCCGTGGGCGGTGGACCCAATAGTTTAATCACACTTAATGGCATGAATCATGAGTCGGATCGATTGCTGTGTGCAAAGGGCAATCTAGTCTGGCTTGATAGACGTCCCACTTAAACGCCCGAGGTGCTGAAAGGGAGGGCGGTTTAGCGGCAGCATAGATTATCTAAACTACGCAACTCCCAACAATCCCGGTTGCGTAGTTTAGATAAATCTATGGCGGCAGTAACGATTAGTTCACACCTTCACATTATTAATTTCATACTTTGTGCGTGTTGATAATACGACGTATGGTCCGCCCCAACTACGCAAGAGTAATGTATAGCGTGTCGATCGCTACAGCACTCCTGCGTAGTTGGGGCGGATCATACGCCAGATGGACGAGATGGAGAATCATAAGCGTTTTTGCATTTGCTGCTACAAGCCGCTCAAAGAGAAGTGCAGACGAGGAGAAGGCTAGGAGAAGACTAGGAGGCTGACGGTAGTGGCAGAAGCATTTATGACAGCTACACAGCTGGGCGTCGTTGGAGAAGAAAGTCTGTGCTACCTTACGGTGTTGAACGTTCGACTGAGGCTTTCCACCTGAGAGAGATAAGATGGCGGACGTCGGCGGACGCTCTTTCTAGATTCAAGGGACGAACACCTTATAATCATGCCAGTGTGCTGCCGATGCAACGGTAGCGGCCGATGCAAGAATTGTTCGTGTGCCCGATCAGGAAGAAGATGCGCAGATTGTCTTCCAATCAGAAAAGATAGGTGTGAAAACGCTAGTAGCCGACCTGAAGATGAAGAAGGTGAAGCCAACCGAAGCGATGATCAGGAGTCACAGAATGTGGACCCCAATCCTAGTGCGAATGTGACTTTCAGCACTCCACGAAGAGAGGAGGAGATTTCGCCAGAAATGACAGCTGACGGGCCACCAGCCCTACCACTCTTTACCAATTGAGTTGGGCTCAGCTAACTACCAGTGGGGCAGAATCGACGGCAAGACCTTTGCTGATCTCCTGGACAAAGCATACACAGAAGTGGTCCACTGGAGAAGGAATGTTTTCAAGCTGCCTTCAGGAAAAGCAGGTACGATGTTTGTTACTGAACTAACCAGACTCCTTACTGTGTATGCAGATGGGACACCAATGGAAAACATCGCCCTGACAGCTGCAATGACAATGCCGGCCCTACTGCTCCAGAAGCCGCATACCAGATCCAGAAGTGCAGAACATGTCAGTCGGCTGAAAGAGAGGTTGGATCTATGGGCGGAAGGAGACATAGAGAGTCTCCTGCAGGAAGGTCGCTCCATTCAAGCGCGGCTTCCAAAGTCCATCCAGGTGTCTGTAGATGAAGGTGAGCATCCAAGATCAGTTGCAAAACTGGTAGGAAAGGGCAGCATCCAAGCAGCGATAAGACGAATCACCGATAAAGGCAACACAGGAACGCTGCCCCTGAACAGTCTCCAACCAGACAATCGAACAGTGAAGGAGCACCTCCTTGAAAAGCACCCCCACAGGAATCCAGCTCTGATCAAAACCATCAGCCAAGAGGACCCAGAACCTGAACCCCATCCAGTGATTTTCGAAGGAATAGATGGCACGATGATCAGAGACATTGCACAAAGAATGACAGGATCGGCTGGACCATCAGGAATTGACTCTGCTGGGTGAAAACGGCTATGCTCCTCGTATGGCAAAGCCTCAGATGACCTCTGCAGGGCCATTGCAAGGGTGGCAAGGAGGCTATGCTCCAGTTATGTTGACCCCGAGGGTCTCAAAAGCTTTGTAGCATGCCGCCTAATCGCTCTGGACAAAGATCCAGGAGTAAGGCCAATCGGAATAGGGGAAGTCCTCAGAAGGATAATAGGCAAGGCCGTGCTTACGATCGCCTCAGATGACATTCACAAGGTCGTGGGAACACAGCAGCTATGTGCAGGTCAAATCAGCGGATCAGAAGCAGGGGTCCACGCGATGAGAGTCATAAAGGAAGCCCGACAGTGAAGCCACTTTGATGGTCGACGCTAGCAATGCTTTCAATTCTTTGAACCGTGAAGCAGCTCTAAGAAACGTCCGGATCCTCTGCCCCGTACTGGCTCCTATTCTCATCAATACGTACAGGGAGGACTCCCCGCTTTATATTGACGGAGAAGTCATCCTCTCAGAAGAAGGAACCACACAGGGCGATCCATTGGCCATGTCGATGTACGCCATCGGAACTGTGCCCCTCATCTGAAAGCTTCCAAAGGACAGTAAGAGCGTATGGTTTGCAGATGATGCAACGGCTGGAGGGCAACTCGAAAATCTCAAAGGATGGTGGGAAGGCATCCGGGACCATGGCCCTGCATTTGGCTACCTACCCAATGCGAGTAAGAGCTGGCTGATTGCGAAGGAAGAGGCCCTTCAGAAAGCACAGAGTATTTTCAATGAATCAGGGATCAACATCACAGTCAATGGGAAGCGACATCTAGGGGCACCATTAGGGACAAATGCTTTTGCCCAGTCATTTGTTGAGACCAAAGTTGCAGACTGGGTGAATGAGATCAAGCGGCTCTCCGTGGTAGCAAGGACCCAACCCCAGGCAGCCTACGCAGTTCTGACCCATGGGTTCATGGGGCGTTGGGCGTACCTCATGAGATCCATGCCTGGGATAGAGGGCCTGCTCCAGCCTCTTGAGGACGCCATCCGACATCACCTATTGCCGGCAATTACGGGCCGAACTGTGATCACCGAGGACGAGAGGAAGCTTTTAGCACTCCCAGTGCGACATGGGGGCCTGGGCATAGCTATACCATCCGAAATGGCGTCCAACCAATTCGGAGCATCATCCACCATAACAGAACCTCTGGTATCCCGCATTTGCCAGCAACCATATGAAACCAGTGATGAATATGACGTGAACACATCACAGATCCAACTGAAGAAAGAAATGAGCAGATGTCGAAGGATGAACCAGCAGGAAGAAGCAAGCAACCTAAAGGAGTCAATTTCGACCACCCTCCAAAAATCTATGGACCTAGCCGCAGAAAAGGGAGCTTCTTCCTGGCTGACCGCTATCCCCATCGAAGAGCATGGCTTCACCCTGCACAAGCAGGCATTTAAGGACGCACTATGCATTCGCTACAGTTGGGAGCCCACAAGACTCCCTACTCATTGTTCTTGCGGTGCACCTTTCTCCACAATCCATGCATTCAGCTGCTCCAAGGGGGCCTTCCCATCCATTCGGCACGACCACATCCGGGACCTAACAGCTCAGCTCATGACAGAAGTTTGCAGCAATGTGGAGACAGAGCCGACACTTCTACCCCTGTCTGGCGAAACGTTTCAAAGAAGAACAGCAAACGTGGAAGCAAATGCCCGGCAAGACATCAGAGCTCAAGGTTTCTGGGGTGGTCAAAGGGAAAGCGCATTTTTTGACGTGAGGGTTTTTAACCCGTACGCGCCTTCCAACAGCACCGGAAGCCAAGCCGCAAATTACAGACGGCATGAGAAGGAGAAACGGAGGACATATGAAAGACGCATCCTTGAAGTCGAACATGGCTCTTTCACACCCCTTGTCCTGTCCACAACAGGAGGGTGGGGTCCATCAGCCCAAGTCACATTCAAGAGACTGGCATCCCTGATCGCAGCTAAGTACAAGAAACCGTACAGCCAGACCATGAGCATGATCAGATGCAAGGTAGCCTTCTCCCTTATTGACTCGGCCTTGATGTGCCTAAGGGGAGCCAGATCCTCCCATCACAGACCGATCAGATCACTGGACCTGACTGACACCCCTGTTGACCTCATCGTCAACCAGGGACGGATATAAATTAGCTAACACACTTGCCCATGCATTTCACCACTAATACCATCACTATAACATTGGCTCATTAAAGTGTTTTATGCATTCTTCTTCAAACAATTTTTTCCTTATCTGTACAAGGCAGTGCGCATGTGTGCCCATTATAATTCGTCCACTTCCGAAAAAAAAAAAAAAAGGATGTCGATGCCAGGACGCGCACTTAGCGCGCAAAATATAAGGTTTCTTCTGCTTACGCTTTCTTTCAAGCTCGAAACGAGTGAGTGGTCTCTCGAGCCCACTAAAACCCTCTCCACGTCCGGTGGCTCCATCTCCAGCCTACAAGGAATCCACCACCAGTGAAAGGCATAGTGTGCGCATAGATAGTAGAGAACATTATCTATGGTATGCGTGACTGAGCTCCTACAGACTATGAATACTATTAGCAGGAATACTGCCAGTAGCATCTGATTGGTCGAATAGGAGTAAACTAGTCGTTACTGCCGCTAGACCGTCCCCTCCCAGCCCTAAGCGCCCTGGCGATTAGATGGGACGGTCTAGCTAGGCCGAGTGCGCTTAGTGTGCGATATGGCTCAAACCATAGATGCTCCAATATCTATGCTCAAACACAGCACGAGCCCCGAGGTCTATCTACGTTAGAAAATATAGCGAATGAAAGTAGCGCCTCTAACGATGGTTCCTCGAATGTTCAATGAAGAAGATGAGAAGCTTGGTTTTGTCTGTTTAGTCGTTCCTGGTGCGCTGTTCAGCTTGCAGAAATGAGCTTAGCCACGCCAGACTGTTTCTGTAATTACCTTGGAAGTTGCTACATTGTCCTAGGAATCAATCGTTCAGAAGCATCAAGAAATAACTGCGTCTCCATGACCACCACAAACAGCACCAGCTCTAAACATGAGTGGATGTACGGTTAACATATGCTTCAGTCCTCCTCCACCTCCACCTCTACCTATTCTGCAGTTTACAGCTGAGAAACTCAAGGAACTTTTTGTTCAATGTACCTCAGAAACCACAGCTGCAGCTTCATTGTTGACCTGTGCGATATGAGAATTTGACCTGTGCGATATTGATAATATCACACAGGTCAACTTAAAAGCTCTGGGCTCTTGGATGATATGAGATTTCAACCTACGGTTGCTATGGCGGTTTTGAGGCGGCAGCTTAGTTTCTGAGTTTAATAATTGGAAATGGGAATGGGAATGCTTTCGCTTCTCCGTTTTCTGCCTTCATCTACATCACCAGTGGTGCAAGAAAGCTGACACAATAGTGCATTTATGAAAATTACCAAAAGCAAATGATTCGTGCTTTTAAATTGTTGATTATGCTTTCCCCGGTGCTAAATAGCGACTTTTACTTGCTATTAGTTAATGGCTCGCAGCGTATTTCTCCGGCTTTTCCCCACTAGTGTGCTATATCTTCAGCGATAGCCAAGGGAGTGTAGAAGAAGATACTACAGAGCCTGTTCTGCGGCACACTAGAAATTTTTGACTGTATGTGTTTATAGTAGGTATGGTATGTTCTGCCATGTTTGCCACCACACACGACACTGTAGCTAGCTAGCTAGCTCTAGCTAGTCACGTGTCTGCACACCAAGCTTTCTCAGCTAGTCAGACAAGTCCTGAATGTGACCAGCCTTTCTGTGACAACATTTATGCATGTTGCACAGTGACATCGTCTTAATTATATAAATTTTATTACAGCGGTCATGAAGTAGCGAGTTGAAGGGCATTTTGTGTTTTGTCAGAGTGCTCAAACACATTACATTGCATGTCACTATAGTGTGCAACTTGCACTGTATTTCAATACATATCAGTATAACTGCATTTTCTATGTGTCATTCTATGGGACTTTAAATTTGAGAAAGGGGTAGTTCTCAAATAGCAGCTTCAAAACAGGGTTGAAAACCTTGCCGATGTTTCGATCAGATGCTCTGGCCTTCTTCAGGGCGAAGATGCCTGAGCCAGCTGAGAAGCCCTCACGACTTTAAATTTGCTTAGCTGGAAATTGTTTATAGTCAAGCCCAAACTAAACTTCTATATATATAAGTCCATTAAATTTCACACCTAGAACTTATCTGCCACAATCTCCATCCTCCCTGAATTCTTTACTATCTGCTATAATTATTAGAAGCTCCAAATATATAATTACATACATCCGTGAATCATCTGCTCATCCTAAGCTTTGCACACATATAGAGAGAGAGAAATTACACAACTATATGCTCTCCCCAGAGGTCTATGGTTCACAAATATGACTAGATTTGTAACCAATTGCAAGCATAGCTGTACGTTTCTGTCACTTTCTGCCCTACTTACTCAGCTTCTGCACCAACTACACACACACACACACACACACACACACACACACACACACACACACACACACACACACTAACAAGCCTCACATGAGGCCCAGGGCCTACAATAGTTACCTGCACTACCAGTTTGATGGGAGAGGATGGAGTTGGCAGGGGAAGGCACTGAATGGTATGGCTCGCTATACCCTCCTTCCTGCCTGCAGCCGGTGTGTGGGTAAGCAGTGGGGACTAGCAAAGATATGTGTCCTGATAGTGACACATGCCCCCAGCTCACCTCAACTAATCAGCTTCCAGCTACTGATTTTACACTAGTTCATACATATATAGCTATATTCAACAGCTGTAGTTCTGTACAGTCATGTTGAATAATGTCGGCATTCTCTGTGCATAGTGGAAGTGTTCTGAATTGTGTCCTCGGATGATGCAGAAAGGCTTCCTTCATGCATAATCAATTGATGCCACAACTCTTCTGCCATCCCGCCTCACTCTGTCAGCCCACCTTTGTGCCCAATGTAAGGCTGCAGAAACTACATAAATGAATAATTCACACACTTAGCTAGCCGCTGAGGACACTACTTGAATGAATGAATAACTCTGACGGCATGCATGATCTCCAGTGCTGGAGGTAGCCCTTACAACAGAGAGGCTACTTCCACAACTGCTTCCTGTTTCAACCTTTGTCTGATGTTCTCATTCCTAACTTTATCTATATAGCTTTGTCACTCCTTCCACTCTCCTCAAATACCTCATCTCCGCCGCCTCCAGTCTGCTCACATGTCGCTCCAAGGTATTTCATCGTCTTCACTTCTTCAATTTTCTCCCTTTCACTGAAATATCACATGTACCACCTCCTCTCTTAACTGTCAGCACCTTAGTCTTAATTCCTTCCATTAATCCACATCTTCCATTTTTCCATTACTTCATCCAGCACTCTCAGATTTCTCTCCATGTCTGCAAATAACAGCTGATGAACCACAGTCTCCTCCATCTGAACTCCCCCCACAAACTTCTGCCTTGCTTCCCTCACAATATCATTCATGTACAGGTTGAACAGCCATGGGGACATTACACAGCCCTGCCACACTCCCTTCTCAACTCCGAACCATGCAGTCTGAATTTTGTCCTAAAACTCTCACACATGCCTGACACCTCTCATACTGTGATCTCACTGCTCTGCCTAGTCTCCCACCAACTCCATAGGACTCCAACACCTGCCACAACATCTCTGTCTACCCTGTCATGATCATACGCTTTTTCGAGGTCCACACACACCATCACCATTCTTTTATTTTTCTCAATGATCTTCTCTCCTAGCTGTCTGATAGTGAACAATTGGTCCACACAACTTTCTTCCTAAATGCCCCTTGTTCCTCTAGGACCTTTGTTTCAGTGATGTCTCTGACCTTGTATATAGTCTAGTATTCTGGCATGCACCTTTCCTGGTATGCTCAGAAGACTGATGCCGCGCGGTACTTGTGCACTGCATTTTACTCCCTTTCTTATGGACAATACTATGGATCCACTTGACAGTCACTTCACCTCCAGCCTTTAACATTTCGCCTGTTACCCCACACACGCCTGGTTCTTACTTGCTCTTTAGCTTGGCGATGCTATTACAGACTTCCTCCAATGTGATCTCCTCATCATCTTCTTCCACCGTCTCCGCTCCATAAGCATCTCCCCGTGGTACCCCCAGCTGTGGTTGGTCAATACTCTGTAGTAGTGTGGCGAAGTAATCCCTCCATCTCTTTCTCACCTCTCCCTCCTCACATATCAATTGACCGTCATCATCACATACTCTTCCCACTTCTGGTCTTCCCTTCACACTCGTTCGTACCCTTGCCCAAAATCTCCTTTGGTTCTGACTAAAGTCACTTTGGAGCAATTCACCAAGCTTGACCCATTCTTCATTTTTGGCCTTCCTCACAGCATCTCTCACTTCCCTCTTTGCCCTAAGGTACTCATCTCTTGATTCTGATGTTTGCACTTGAATCCTCCTCTTATACGCTCCTACCTACGACACTACTTCTCACAGCATATCAGCTATGAGTGGGAAGTGCAAGATGAGAGGGCATGAGAAGCCTGATGAGTGCTTGAAGGAGGAAACACACAAACACACATACATACACACACGTGCACACACACACACACACACACACACACACACACACACACACACACACACACACACACACACACACACACACACACACACACACACACACACACACACACACACACACACATGCTAAATATACATGTACATGTAGAGTGTGTCTATGGCGAGTGGAGAGGAGGATAAACACACTATATATAGTTAAGTAGTTGTTGAAAATAGTACAGATACAGTAATGGACTATCTCTGCTAATGGTAAGTGCCTTAACAATTAGTGCTGAGGTACCATAATCCAGCAGTGAGTTCTGTGGAGAAAGAGGATGTAGAGGAGGAGGGGGGGGGGGGGAACAGTGACAGTGTGTCTGACCCTTCTGCTCTGAGCAGTGGGGACGATTTGGTTGAAGAAGAGATTCACTTTTGACTATCGGTAGAAGTGTGAAGTGGCATGCACACAAGGTGATCTAGAGCAGGAACTAGTGCAACTGGTTTAGCTATATAGTTAGTGTGGCCAAGGGCAGCCCTACTGGTATTGGCACTAGTGATATGAAATGTGTCTTGGTTATGGGTTTACTTTAGGGGGCCGGGCCTACTCAATGTTACATCTCTGTGCTTGTCTTATGTTATGTATGCATGCACTTGTACATGTGCATTAACCCACTCACATGTGCAGTTGTGGACACAAAGACCACACACTCCTGTATGGACTCAAAGTGTACAAACATGCATAGATTCACATAACACACATGCACACTCCGACGCTTCCTCCTCTGTCCTTCCCCAGCAAAGTCCCTTTCTGCCACACACACACCCCTCTCCTTGCTCTGGATGCTCAAACTGAAGAAGAGATGTATGTTCTTGTGACACATTGACACTTGTTATGTAGTGCATTTTTGCCTCCATTGTACATAGTTATATTAGTTGCTGGTGTGATCATTTTCATTACTGGCAATTGATGTACGCAGCTGTCTACCTGTGTGGTGGTGGATGTACATGCACCAGTCTTTTTGTAGTCTGTGTGTGTGTGTGTGTGTGTGTGTGTGTGTGTGTGTGTGTGTGTGTGTGTGTGTGTGTGTGTGTGTGTGTGTGTGTGTGTGTGTGTGTGTGTGTGTGTGTGTGTGTGTGTGTGTGTGTGTGTGTGTGTGTGTGTGTGTGTGTGTGTGTGTGTGTGTGTGTGTGTGTGTGTGTGTGTGTGTGTGTGTGTGTGTGTGTTCTGCAAGATTTGGCTGGTTCAACCGGACTATATCTGTGGATATTATGTCTCGCAAAAGTAGTTATGTAGCTATACGTATGTTCATTTGTATGCTTGACAGTGCCTCATCGTGTCTGTACTCTATAGTGCTGTATATGCATTTGGGGTACTTAATAAATAATTCTTGATATATGCACTGCTTCCCCACCCTCTACCCCCATGCACCCCCCTACTTCCCATCTCACTACAAACATAACCAATTGGGCATGTACGTACATATTTTGTGAGACTAAACTTTGTATATAGGTTGTCATGTGCAAAACACGTTATACAGCCATGGTTCCCAATTTGGACATGGTCAGCAATGAGGGGATAAATTTAAAATTTATATGTAGTAATGAATACTCAAACATTCTTACACTAATGTGTGCCCCTTTAATTATGGCCAGCCTGAGCGAGCAGCGGGGCTGGGGGCAGTGTAAGCACTGCTTATGCTACCTCCTCCCTCTGCCTGCACAGTGAGTTTCTTTATCCATCCATCCTAGTCTGGTGTGCTGTCTCCTAGCCTCCGCCTGCCATAGTAATTGTGCTGTGGCAAGAAAGACTGTTCTGTCTAACAGAGAATGTGTCTTCAGTGCAGCTGTGCACGCATGGGGCATTCCCAGCTTTTATATGCTTCTATGCCACTGGAGTTGCTAGACTAGCTGCAAACATCACTTCCTTTTGTGGTCTCTCAGCCGTATACTGTCAACAACTTCTTACAATCTCATGCTCTACTCATGTTGTATATCATTGTTGGCCGAGATTTTTGCAGACTTGGTCTTGGGGAAGGGAAGAGCTCGCCTTGCTTCCGCCGCCGCCGGAGGCTTAATGAACCACATGCTGGGACGTCCCATGCCTTAATAGATATGTGGAAGCCATGCAAGTAGCTACACCATAGAGACTATCTATGGCTAAACTAACAATAACCATTATCTGGGCTTCAGTGTAACAATTAAGCTATTGGCCTACACACACACACATTTTATGCACTTGGGTAGAGTCTGTGAAGAAATCACCGTTGTGCGCTGTGCCGCGCGGCTCCGCTAGCCTAATAGGGGCAGTAGCCGTCGTAGGTTGTGTAGTAGTAGCTACAGGCATAGGAATTGTAGCTGTAGGGGACGCAGTAGGTGCTGTACTGGCTGTCGTAGTAGGACGCACAAGTGCGGCCGACAACGTAGATGGGGATGACGATGACCAAGAACACCACGGTGCAGACGACTACGACCACGTTGAGTCCGATACTGATACCGGCGTTTGTCTTCTGTGCAGATCCTCTGGCCCCCAGCGCCACGATGGCAAGGACAAGAGCGGGGACGGTGCAGGTCAGACAGACGAGCGATGCGCCGCAGCAGACCAAAGTGATGATGGAGAAGACTACAGCACATACGGCCATTCCCGAGTGATCCTCCTCTGGCGGAGACTGGTAAGTGCCCGTCACCGATGCCGGTTGGCCTGTTACTACGACAGTAGCGCTGGTGCCAGCGACGGGCGTCTGGTATCCAGTTCCACCATAGTCATAGGAGGGCGGCTTGGCCTGCGAAGGAAACTGAGCCGGAGCGGGCTGGTATCCGCCTTCGGGATACTTCTGGTCATACTGAGGGGCAGCCATTGCGTAAGGTAGCGAGGTGTAGAGCAGAGCACTTGTGATACGTGACAGCGACTATTCTTCAGGCCAATTCTCAAGATTGCCAACTGACGCTGTTTGGATCACGTGATTAGGGTAAAGCGGGGGAAAACGGAACACAATTCACGATTGCAATTCTGACATCGCACTGTAAACAAGCTACGATACCCTAGGGTTCAAGTTTCTGTATATTACTAGAGGTAGTATTACTCTATCCACCTACAGTGAAAACAATCTTGTTCGTTCACTGCTACGTGCAACAGGCAGCATTTCGTCTATGCGATATTATTTTCGGTCAAAATGGCGGGCGGGGTAAAACGGAACGCCAGCGAATAGTTCGTTTTAGCGTTTGTTAGCGAGTTATACGCTCGTTGCTTTTTAGTTTGTTGATTTTCCAGTTTGTTGGTGGCAATTAGCAAGCAATGAGTGCATTTCAGCATGAATTAAAGAGTCTTCACAGTTCAGACAGCTACTGATCCTAAGCTCTTGACAGGCGTCCAAGCTGGCACTTCCAAAGTGGTACCAAGCCTCACAACCATCACAGGCAACCCAGTTGTTGTCCTCGTGAAGGTTGTTGCATGCAGTGCATACGTTATTATCCTCTGAGCTGCATCTAACTATGAAGTGGTCCTGGTTAAAGTAGCTACCTAGCTATAAGTAGTGTCTTCTAGGATTGCAAAGGCTTCCCGACGCCACGGGTCGGTGAGTAACATTACATTAGTGAGTCGTCTTTGCAAAGGTATAATGGAAGGCCTCGTGTTCGCTACGGCGAAATTTTAGCATGCGCTACAAATTACTCAGTAATGATTATTGCGCTGTGTTTCTGTGATTGTGCGCGGTTAACCCAAACATTTTGCATGCATGTATTCGCTGAAGATCGTACTTAAGTGTCGTACAATATGAAGTTGTTCGATTTATTCCTTGCTTCGTAATCGTCGGTTGAATGCAAGTGTTCCGTTTTACCCCGCGTTCCGTTTTACCCTGCTTTACCCTGCGCGCACGTGCTAATAATGCCATTGCAATTCACGTGAGCTACGTGGCGGTGGGACCACTTGCATAATGACGTCACGCGTTCATGCCAAAACGTACTGTTGTGGCAGAAACGAACGCGCAAACATACGCTTAGATCTCGTCCTGTGTGTCTAGGTAGTGCGTACGATGCCTGTTAGCTGCTGCGCCGTGGATTGTACCAATCGCTTCACAAAGGGATATGGAGTTGGTTTTTTCGTATTTCCTGTCGATGCAGAAAGGAAGAAGAAATGGATTCATGCCATTTCTCGCGATAGCTAAGTGGGAGCCGAAAAGCCATGATCGACTTTGTGGTGAGCATTTCGTGAATGGACGGCCTTCAAAGGAGCCCAGTAATGTTGACTACGTACCCACCATCTTCAAGGATCGTAAACGTCGTCCTAGCGCGCCGACAGACGATTCGGATAGAAGTAGGCGTTTGGTCAAAAGGATGAAGACTTGTAAAGAGGCGGAGGAAGTGCGCGATTATGCTCAAGCTTTACTTGATTTGTCTGCGAGCGATTCCATTGCTTTGGTAAAGGAAGAAGAGGTGGGTAGTATCCTAAATGACAGTGTAATGGAAGACAATGTGCTGCTAGCCAAGCAGGTACATGCTCTACAACAGCAAGTGCTAGAGTCTTCTACTGTTTCACGTCCTAGTCCTAGTATGCTGAATCTCATTGAAACCAAGGATAGTAAGACGAGATTCTATACTGGTCTGCCAAACTATGAAGTATTCCAAGCACTGATAACCTATTTTGAACCTAGAGTTATTAGAGCTAGATCGTGGCAGGGATGACGGACAAGGAATGATGACAATTAATGACATGGAGATGGTAAGGAGAAGTAAACTTAGCGTTGCAGAAGAGCTGTTAGCTGTTTTAATGCACTTATGTTTGGGGCTGTTGCTACAAGATATTGCAGACAGATTTAATGTGTCTACCAGTACTATGTCACGAACTTTGACCACCTGGCTACGACTTTTATCTGTAGAGTTACGGCAAATGTTTCCTTGGCCCACACAAGATCTAGTTGCACAGTATACACCACAACAGTTTAGCAAGTATCCTAACACGAGTGATCATTGATTGCACGGAACTCTATATTCAAAGGCCGTCTTCTCTTGTCAGTCAGTCAGAGACATTTTCCAACTACAAACATCATAACACTTTTAAAGTTTGGTAGGCATCACTCCTGGTGGAGTTGTCTCGTTTGTATCTGAGCTGTGGGAGGAAGAGTGTCTGACAGAGCTATATATAACTAGTAAATGTGGCATCATAGACCTACTAGAAAGCAGTGACAATGTAATGGCTGATCGTGGGTTTGAGATGCAAGAGCTATTGGAACCAAAAGGTGTGACTCTAAACATTTCTTGGTAAACGTAAGCATTTGACATCGAGGGAAGTAACAGAAACACGGCGAATTGCAGAATTACAAGAGTTACCAAATCCTACAAGGTGTTATGCCATTATCACTTGCCGGCCAGGTCAATGACATTTTTACTGTTTTTGCATTTCTTACTAACTTTCTTCCTCCAGTCGCAATTCAAAATCGTACAAGCCAATCTATGTATAAAGGATATCTTTTTGCAATGTCAAGTGGGGGCATGGTACGCACACTCTCACCATGTACAGAGAAAGGGCATTTGATTTCAAGTACTCCTGGATTCTGGGACGATCAGCATGTGTAATAATTCCATCGGCACTGGCTCCTAAGTAACTGTGTGATGGCATCAGTGTTAACCCTGTTGGCTTTACAGTTACTTTGCTGCCCATGTATTGTGTGTGTAGCTTGCCAAAGCAACAGGCTCACTTTGAATTCCCCCACTGTAACTGTGGAAGAGTACTGGGTGAACTATCGTATCCCATAAGTTGGCCCACAATGATTATGGTGTCTGTTGTCTCCCGCCTGTGTACAATCTGACCAAACTTAGAGCTAGTAATCCGGCCATTGTGTAAGTCATGCCATAAGTCACACTACCTTTGTGTGACTGTTAGCATCTCTATTTGGTTGGAAAGCTCCTCAGAAAGAACCTGCTGTTCTTCATAAAGATAGCATAATTCTTTGAAGACTGTGCAGCCTGGATCGATATCGGCAAGGTCAACCACAGTATCAGGCAGGCATGAAGGCTTAGATGCCTGATAGATTATAACCTCCAACAAAGTCAGCATGATCTACCCAAAAATGCTTTATACCACTTGCTGGACAAGCTGCAACTGTGCACAAAACTAGAGTGTCCATCTGCTCTCTGTCTAAAGTGCGGTCACATGTGTGTCGTGGGTCATATGCTTTCTTTTGCGATGAAGTGCCTGCCTTGACATTTTTGCCATATTCTCTTTTATTGAATTGAATGTCTTTTACAGGTTGTGGTTGGATGGAGCGTTTTAATGGCACATGCCAGTGTTGTAATTGATCAGTGACAGTTTTGTCAATAGGAATGCTAACCATTCCTCGTCTGTTGAGATGTTCTAGATAGAACATAAGGGCAGCACAGTGACTACATGCAGCTCCCTTACCAGCCACGCAGGTACACTTTGCTGCTAGCACATTTCCATTCTTCTCCATCACAAGGAGCACATCATACGTTGCTTTGGCTTTCAAGGAGGAAAAGCAACTGGACTTTACAGCAATAACTTCCTTGTCATCTTCCTTAGCTGGAAACTCAGGATCAAGCTCAGCCACAGACACGTTCGTAACAAGACCGTCTGGAAAATACTTATATGCTTTTAGACACTTGAAAGCTTTCAAGCTCTCGCGATCGAACTCTTTCTCCTGGCTGTTAATAAGGTAGTCGTAGACATGCATGAAAGTAAAATCGCGAAGTAAGGACAGATCCTTCGTCCAATCTGTTATAGTCTTGATGTCCACGGTCGATGCGAACGATATCTGACGTCAGGCGGAGCTTTCACCGACGTTGACGCTTCCAAAAGGTGACAAGTTCGCCGATCAATACGGCCTTAGTACCGCTGGTTTTCACCTGGAGTTCGCTGCAAAGATCCTTCAAATTACGAACGGTTAATCCTGTCAACGATTCTTGCAAATAGGCCTCCGTACAAGACGTCTCCAGCTTCAACAGAGCGAACGACGTCCAATAACACTACTCCAGCCTTGCCCAACACAGCTTTTTGCCAACAGTTGCGCAATAGACAAGTGGTCTACGGGGTAGTCTGGCCAGCTAGACCGTCCCAACAAGCGCCGCGCCGAGGGGCGAGGAGGGACGGTCTAGCTGGCCAGACTAGGAACGGGGAAACGAGAAATGAGAAACGGGAAATAAGGAACCAGGCGAATTCGTCTAACCTGCTGTCGACGTCGATCAGCAGTGTACGATGCGCTTTAAGCTAGAAAGGGGTGTTGTTGACTGGGCAAACATTGTGCGGCTGAAAACTGGACTCTGGTATCTGCTGGACTTACCCTAAGCACCCCGAGGAGTGGCAGTCTCGTAGTAGTTTTGTGCTTAGTCTCGTACCCAGACACTTCCCGAGCGCGGGAAGCGAGCGCAGTGGGTTTGAGGCGAGACTGCCACTCCACGGGTTCCCGTTTCCCATTTCTCATTTCTCGTTTCCCCGTTCCTACTTTTAGTAGGCCGCCCTACTCTCCCCGGGGGTGTATGGTTCACAAGTATGACTAGATTTGTAACCAAGCATAGCTGTAAGTTTCAGCCTTCCACATGAGGCCATGGCCTACAATAGTTACCTGCACTACCAGCTGTTTGATACAATTAAGTGATGGGAGAGGATGGAGTTGGCAGGGGAAGGCACTGAATAGTATGGCTCGCTATATCCTCCTTCCTGCCTGCAGCTGGTGTGTGGGTAAGCAGTGGGGACTAGCAAAGATATGTGTCCTGTCCATACGTAGTGCCACATGCCCACAGCCCACCTCAACCAATCAGCTTCCAGCTACTGATTTTCCACTAGTTCATACATATATAGCTAAATTCAACAGCTGTAGTTCTGTACAGTCATGTTGAATAATGTTGGCATTCTCTGTGCATAGTGGAAGTGTTCTGAAGTGTGTCCTCGGATGATGCAGAAAGGCTTCCTTCGTGCATAATCAGTGCCACAACACTTCTGCCATCCCACCTCACTCAGTCAGCCCGCTTCACTCTGTCAGCCCGCCTCACTCTGTCAGCCCGCCTCCTTCTGTCAGCCGCCTCACTCTGTCAGCCCGCCTCACTCTGTCAGCCCGCCTCACTCAGTCAGCCTGCTTCACTCAGTCAGCCCGCCCTTTGTCCCCAATGTAAGGCTGCAGAAACTACATAAATGAATAATTCACACACTTACCTAGCCGCTGAGGACACTACTGCTCACAGCATATCAGCTGTGAGTGGGAAGTGCAAGATGAGAGGGCATGGGAAGCCTGATGAGTGCTTGAAGGAGGAAACACACAAACACACATAAGTACACACATGTGCGCACACACACACACACACACACACACACACACACACACACACACACACACACACACACACACACACACACACACACACTACACCATACTGCACACATGCACACACACACACATACTACACCACCTGCACACATGCACACACACACACACACACACACACACACACACACACAAACACACACACACACACACACACACACACACACACACACACACACACACACACACACACATACACACACAAACACACACAAACACACACAAACACCATATCTCACCCTTATCTGCATTCTATACTGCATAAATAAGTAGGGGCATAAGGAGGAGGGGATAGCATGCCATGCCAACCACTGGGGATGAATCAAACTTACTACGTGAGGGGAGGGGCATGTGAGACATGTCCACTTTGTTTACATAACAAGACCTTGTGCAGTTGTAGCACATTCTTGATTAGGAGACAGCCACACGAACAGCAGAGCTTGCGCATACGACGGGCAGTGCTTATACACCCTCACCCTACTGTGCACACACGCAGGCTAACAGACTACAAAGGGACTGGTGCATGCACATCCACCACCACACAGGTAGACAGCTGCGTACATCCATCACAGTAATGAAAATGATCACACCAGCAACTAACTATGGCAGAAAGGGACTGTGCTGGGCAGGACAGAGGAGGAAGCGTCTGAGTGTGCATGTGTGTTATGTGAATGTATGCATGTTTGTACACTTTGAGTCCATGTAGGAGTGTGCATGTGGTCTTTATGCCCACAACTGCACATGTGATTGGGTTAATGCATATGTACGTGAGAGGAGTGCATGCATACTTAACATAAGACCAGGACAGAGATGTAACAGTAGGCCCCTAGCCAACACCGCACAAAACAACAACAACAACAACACAACACAGCAGCAAACTGACACCCACACGTGTATGGCACACAGACCATCAAAAAATGGTCAGCACTGGTACAAGAAAGTTAGTGAGACACATTCTTGTCTCGCGTGCCCAGCCCATTTCCCACAATTTCCATTTCATCTCACCCACGCGGTACATGCGGGTGAGGTGAAACTTGAATGGACTTGCCAGAGAACATGCGACAATGCAGAGACTAACATATTCAAGGTCATGCACATGGTACACATACCACTAGCCACTTATGTAGGCAAGACAGGCAGGTGCCTAGGGAAGTAAATGAAGGTGCACCATAAAGCCGTGGAGAGTGGAGACCGTGAGAACTCAGCAGTAGCGGAACACACATGGAGCCACCATCACCCTGTAGACTGGGACAAGGTCAGAGTGCTGGAGCAGCAACCCCACCTCCATCATAGGCTTACTTTAGAGTCTACTCACATTAGGTCATACCTTCACACACTCAACAGGAATGATGGCACATTGTCCCCACTTTAGACCTCATTGTTTACTTGATAATAGACTTTGCCAGTGTACTTGCATCCCCAAACAGTCCCCTAATTAGCACTATAGTCCCCTAATTTGATTTCATTTCATTTAGTTCATCTAGTTGTATTCATCTAAACAATTTACTCCCCAAATTTTATTCCATTCCCAAACACCTGTCACCTCACCTGCTGTCACTTTTAGCGTCGTTTTAGCATAAGACATGTACAACAGCATGGTTGTTGAAATATTTGGCATTATCATTCAAGTATTGGCTAGTGAAGTCCATTGATAGATTCAGCATGACCCACCTAGCCACAAACAATTCTTTCTTTTATGAAACGAATCCTTTGCGGCTAGGTGGGGACATGCTAAATCTATCGATGGACTTCACTAGCCAATACCAGTTGGGCTTCCTTAATCCGCATTTTCACTAACTGGTCTAGACCAGTTGCACTAGTTCCTGCCCTAGAATCCCAATCACTTTTAGCATCAGTGTAGTCTTTATAAGGTGAGTCACATTCTGTTTTGTACAAGCCACTGATTAAGACAACTAACGAAAGCCATTGATAGATTTAGCATGTCCAATGATAGATTTAGTATGTCCCCACCTAGCCACAAAGGATTCCTTCGATATGAACAAATCCTTTGCGGCTAGGTGGGGACATGCTAAATCTATCGATGGACTTCACTAGCCAATACCAGTAGGGCTGCCCTAGGCCACACTAACTAGTCTAAACCAGTTGCACTAGTTCCTGCTCTAGATCACCTTGTGTGCATGCCACTTCACACTTCTACCAATAGTCAAAAGTGAATCTCTTCTCCAACCAAATCGTCCCCACTGCTCAGATCAGAAGGGTGAGACACACTGTCACCATCCTCCTTCCCCTCCTCCTCCTCTACGTCCTCCTTCTCCACAGAGCCCACTGCTGGATTACGGTACCTCAGCACTGTTAATGTACTCACCATATACAGAGGAATGACAAGACCCGTTACTGTGTCTGTATTAATTTTATATCAACAACTACATAAACTTACACCCAGACAATCTCTACATGTGTACAATTTTGTGTGTGTGTGTGTGTGTGTACGTGTGTACGTGTGTGTGTACGTGTGTGTGTGTGTACGTGTGTGTGTACGTGTTTGTGTGTGTGTGTGTGTGTGTGTGTGTGTGTGTGTGTGTGTGTGTGTGTGTGTGTGTGTGTGTGTGTGTGTGTGTGTGTGTGTGTGTGTGTGTGTGTGTGTGTGTGTGTGTGTGTGTGTGTGTGTGTGTGTGTGTGTGTGTGTGTGTGTGTGTGTGTGTGTGTGTGTGTGTGTGTGTGTACATGAATGCTGGTGTGTTCGTGAGGGTACACATCTGAGGTGTGTGTTGTGAGATATAGTGAGACACTGTGGCAGGATACTCTCCTCGCATTGCTCTATATAGGAGGCATCACAATGCTCATTGTGCCGACCGTTTCCATTAGCCATGCAGCTGCAATCTCTGTTCTGAGCTCCTGTCAAGGGCACACAGGACAGAGTGAGAGGGACACACAAACACGTACACACACATCAAATGCAGAATCAGTAAATAGAGACAGATTAAACATGCAGGTGCAACTTTGGCTAAAATCCTGATATGGACCATGCAAGTGAGGAATTCAGAATAACCCTTTTCCTAGTCCGGGACACAATTATAAGGGCATACGCATTAGTAATTTCTCATTATGTGTCGGTAGGTGAATTTATGCATCGATCGCTGACAGCGTCCAAATTTGGGGTGGTGGTAATTTTGTATATAAATTATTGAAGATGCAGAGGGCAGATGTGTGGTATGTAATTGACAATGTAAAGATTCCAGTAGTGAGCCAGTACAAGTACTTGGGATGTGTAATTGATGAGCATCTAGAGTTAAATGACATGGTTGAAGAGAAGGCTATGGCAGGGAAGAAAGCATTGGGAGCTTGGTTCAGTCGATGTAGAGTTAGGTGACATAGGTGTAGGGATGTTTAGGAAGCTGATGACATCGCTGGTGGAGTCTACTATGTTGTATGGTGCCGAGATCTGGGGGTGCAATAGAAACATGGAGGGGGTTGAGCAGACTCAGTTGAGAGCCTTGAGAATGTTCTTTGGTGTCGGAACACTACATCCCAAAGCTTCTCTGTTAGCAGAGATGGGGGAACTACCAGTGAGATGGCGAGCTAAGCTGCAGTGTATGTTGTTCTGGGTCAGGGTATTGTCAAGTGATGCATATGATGGTCGTTTGATAAGGCGAGTGGCTACAGAAGCTTTTAAGTTTGGCAGAGGCAGTTGGCTGCGTAAGATTAGTATGTGTTGCAAGGAATTTGGGTGGCAAGAAATAAATATGAAGGATGCGAGAGATTTATCAAACACAGAGGTGAAGGAGATGCTGGAATCCATTGCTTGGAGGAAGACTCGGGCGGAATGGGGCCGTGAGATGAAAGTGAAGCCTAAGCTGACTATGTTAAAGAGAATCACCAATCTGGATGAACGGTCGGACGGTGCAGGGCTGACAGAAGGATGATGACAAAACTGAGAGGAAGGGCAGCCGCTTTTCAAATTGAGACAGGAAGATGCATATGGCGTGGAGTGGCCAGAGAAGACAGAGTATGCAAAGAATGTGGAAAAGGCGAGGTAGAGGATGTGGAGCATTGGCTGCTGAGGTGTGAAAAATGGAAGACCCACAGACAACCATTGATAGCAATGGTGCAAGAACAATATGAAGTTGACCAGGACGACTTGGCTGCTGTCATATTATATCTTGCATGCAGAAACTATAAAGTGTTGTCCTTTATCTCTTACATGTGGCATGCGAGATGTAATTGAGTTATTAGTTCAATACGTACCTTTAGGATTTATGGCTGACCTTCATATTTGTTTCTTGTATGTGATGTATGCTCTCATGTGTTGGTGCTACACTGGGCCAACCTGGTCCTAGTGCCTTCGGGCATGGTGCACATTAATCATTGAATTGAATTGAATTGAATATAGATGGTTGTATACCTACAGCATGGGGCAATTTCCCCTAGTGTGCTTTGCATACGATAGCCTACGAAAAGTTACCCACCGCGAAATTTAGGAAGAATAGCCGCTGTCACCTAACGAGTGCTCTGCGCTATACCTAGCTACCTTACCCAATGGCTGCCCCTCAGTATGACCAGAAATATCCCGAAGGTGGACACAAGCCGGCTCCGACTCAGCTCCTTTCGCAGGCAAATCCGCCCGTCTATGACTATGGTGGAACTGGATACCAGACGCCCGTCGCCGCCACCAGCGCTACTGTCGTAGTAGCAGGCCAACCGACATCGGTGACGGCCACTTGCCAGTCTCCGCCAGAGGAGGATCACTCGGGAATGGCCGTAAGCGCTCTCGTCTTCTCCGTCATCACTTTGGCCTGCTGCGGCGTATCGCTCCTCTGCCTGACCTGCAGCATCCCCGCTTTTGTCCTTGCCATCCTGGCGATGGGGGGGCAGAGGATCTGCACAGAAGACCAACGCTGGCATGAGTATCGGACTCAACGTGGTCGTAGTCGCCTGCACCGTGCTCTTCTTGGTCATCGTCATCCCCATCTACGTAGTATAGATAGCCTCACTTGTCCGCCCTACTACGACACCTTCTACAGAAGCCACTGCGTCCCCTACAGCCACAAATCCCATCCCTGCAGTTACTACCACACGGACTCCATCGGCTACTGCCCCATTTAGGTCAGTGGAGCCGCGCAGCACAACGCACAGCGCGGTGCATTGACGCCATATAGCCAAACTTCGTGTGCATAGTGTGGCTGTCCAGGTGTATAGCATGTGTGTGTATAGCCAATAGTTTGTACTCACTGTGCTGAGTATGAACCTGCTAAGCTTGTACTGCTAGCCTTGTAAAGGCTGCACTGTCTGATGGAATGGAAAGTAACAGTACACTTGCTCGGTGTTGTAATGGTCACGTATGGTTATAGTTTAGCTATATGCATGGGTTCCAGCTATCTATTAAGATATGGGAGGTCCCAGCATGTTATATATTAAGCCTCCTGCAGCACCTAGGCCAGCTCTTCCCTTCCCTTCCCCCAGACCAACTTTGCAAACTCTCAGCCAACAATGATACAACATGAGTAGAGCATGAGATTGTAAAAGTCCGTTGTGACAGTAAACGGCTGAGCGACCACAAAAGGAATTGATGTTTGCAGTTAGTCTAGCAACTCCAGTGGCATAGAAGCATATGAAAGCTGGGAATGCCCGATGCATGCATATGACTGCACTATCAAAGCCACATTTATTATCTGTTAGACAAAGCACACTTTCTTGTCACTGCACAATTATTATGGCAGGTGGGAGGTACGTATATGAGGGAAAGTACTCCAGACCATGAGGTATAGGGATAAAGAAACTCACTGTGCAGGCAGATATAATACTATTAATTTACATTCTCTGTTAGACAGAACACTCTTTCTCGCCACAGCACAATTACTATGGCAGGCGGAGGCAGCACACCAGACTAGGATGGATGGATAAAGAAACTCACTGTGCAGGCAGAGGGAGGAGGTAGCACTGCCCCAAGCCCCACCTCTCACCCAGGCTTGCTATAAATTAAGAAAGTTTGTATTCATTACTACGTGTAAATTTAATTTATTCATTGCTGACCACGTCCAAATTGGAGAACCTTTGTGCATGGCTGTATGCTATAACATGGGGACATTTGCCCTAGTGTGTTTTGCACATGACAACCTACAAAGTTCAGTCCTGCAAAAGATTTAGGTATACGCCCAATTGGTTAAATTGGTAGTGCAGGTAGGAAGTAGGGGGTAGCATGTATGCAAAACCAGGATCAGTTCAAACTGTGTGGGGGGGGGGGCATAAGCAGAAGTAGGGGGGTGGGGTAGAGGGTGGACATAAAAGCATTGCATATATATCAATGTCAAAAAGTATTAAATTCCCCCATATACAGCACTATAGGGTACAGATCTATATAGACTCGAGGCACTGTCAAGCATACAAATGAACATACGTATAACTACATATAATTATAGCTACTTTTGCGAGACATAATATCCACAGATATAGTCCGGTTGAATCAGCCAAATCTTGCAGGCCACATTATACACACAGACACCTACTGTGCACACAGCACAAGCTAACAGACTACAGAGGGACTGGTGCATGCACATCCACCACCACACAGGTAGACAGCTGCGTACATCAATTACCAGTAATGAATATCATCACACCAGCAACTAACTATGTACAATGGAGGGAACAACGCACTACATAACAACAAGTGTCAATGTGTCACAAGAACATAGTCTCTTCTTCAGTTGAGCATCCAGAGCAAGGAGAGGGGGTGGGTGGGTGGTAGAAAGGGAATTTGCTGGGGCAGGAGAGAGGAGGAAGCGTCTGAGTGTGCATGTGTGTTATGTGAATATATGCATGTTTGTACACTTTGAGTCCAAGTAGGAGTGTGTGCGCTTTGTGCCCACAACTGCACATGTGAGTGGGTTAATGCACATGTACATGAGAGGAGTGCATGCATACGTAACATAAGACAAGCACAGAGATGTAACCAACACTGCACAAAACAACACAACAACAACAACACCTCACACACCTCACACACGTGTATAGCACACAGACCATCAAAAAATAGTCAGCACTGGTACAGGAATTTACCAAAGGTACCATGTCCATTAATGTTTCACCCCACCCACGTGGTGCACGTGGGTGGGGTGAAACATAAATGGACTTGCCAGAGAACATGCGACAATGCAGAGACAACTTATTCAAGGTCATGCACATGGTACACATACCACTAGCCACTTATGTAGGCAAGACAGGCAGGTGCCTAGGGAAGTAAATGAAGGTGCACCATAAAGCCGTGGAGTGTGGAGACTGTGAGAACTCAGCAGTAGCGGAACACACATGGAGCCACCATCACCCTGTAGACCGGGACAAGGTCAGAGTGCTGGAGCAGCAACCCCACCTCCATCATAGGCTTACTTTAGAGTCTACTCACATTAGGTCACACCTTCACACACTCAACAGGAATGATGGCACATTGTCCCCACTTTAGAACTCATTGTTTTCTTGATAATAGACTTTGCCAGTGTACTTGCATGCCCAAACAGTCCCCTAATTATCACTATAATCCCTAATTTTATTTTATTTCATTTAATTCTTTCTTTCAATCTATCAATAATCCCTATCACTTTTAGCATCAGTGTAGTCTTTATAAGGTGAGTCACATTCTGTTTTGTACAAGCCACTGATTAAGACAACTAACGAAAGCCATTGATAGATTTAGCATGTCTCCACCGAGCCACAAAGGATTCCTTCGGTATGAACGAATCCTTTGCGGCTAGGTGGGGACATGCTAAATCTATCAATGGACTTCACTAGCCAATACCAGTAGGGCTGCCTTAATCCGCATTTTCACTAACTAGTCTAAACCAGTTGCACTAGTTCCTGCTCTAGATCACCTTGTGTGCTTGCCACTTCACACTTCTACCAATAGTCAAAAGTGAATCTCTTCTCCAACCAAATCGTCCCCACTGCTCAGATCAGAAGGGTCAGACACACTGTCACCATCCTCCTCCCCCTCCTCCGCCTCTACGTCCTCCTTCTCCACAGAGCTCACTGCTGGATTACGGTACCTCAGTACTGTTAAGGTGCTCACCATATACAGAGGAATAACAATCTGTACAATTTTCAATAACTACTTAACTATTGACTTTCTCCACCTCTCCATATTTCCAGACACCCTTTCCAGGTGTGTACATGTGTGTGCATGTGTAGCATGTATTGTGTGTATACTGAACAGAGTGACAATATGTATGAGCATGTTTCACATGTCTGAGTGGGTATGTAAGTGAGGGTAGGCATCTGAGGTGTGTGTGTGTGTGTGTTTGTGTGTGTGTGTGTGTGTGTGTGTGTGTGTGTTTGTGTGTGTGTGTGTGTGTGTGTGTGTGTGTGTGTGTGTGTGTGTGTGTGTGTGTGTGTGTGTGTGTGTGTGTGTGTGTGTGTGTGTGTGTGTGTGTGTGTGTGTGTGTGTGTGTGTGTGTGTGTGTGTGTGTGTGTGTGTGTGTGTGTGTGTGTGTGTGCGTGTGTAGCATGTGTCTAAGTGGGTGCGTGCGTGAGGGTATGGGTGTGTGTTGTGAGATAGTGAGACACTGTGGCAGGATACTCTCCTCGCATTGCTCTGGGAGGCATCCCAATGCTCATTGTGCCGACCGTTTCCATTAGCCGTGCAGCTGCAATCTCTGTTCTGAGCTCCTGTCAAGGGCACACAGGACAGAGTGAGAGGGACACAGGGGGGTGGCATCAAATGCAGAATCTCAGTAAATAGAGACAAACTAACACACGTACACATGCAAAAACACACACACACACAAACACGTACACAAAAAACACACCCAAACACACAAACATGTACATACACATGCATGTACACACGCACATGCACACACACACACACACAGACACCTCTTCTCTTCTATGCTGCTCCAATTGCAGTTTGAGTGACTCGTCAATACTTAGCGTTTGCACTCTCTGCAAGGCAAACAAGGGGCTTCCCGTCATACACATGAGTGTTGCTATAACAGTAACACACAAAGTAGACACACTTCCACATGTCACAGTGATAGTGCAGTGTGTGTGGGCGGAGCTTACCCGGGGAGTGTCTTGCTGAACCCTCTGCCGCACAGCAGCCAATTTTTCTTGATCTGTTTTGTTGTGTGTGGCACAACTTACATCCTCCCTGGGTCCCATTCCCAAACTGGATTTTGCTCCATTATAGACTGGAAGTTCATCCGGATCTTTAACTGTGGACAAGTGTTTGCTGTCACTGTGAGCTGCAGAAAAAGAATGTTAACAGGTGCCAGCTAGCAAGAGAGGTACGTAAGTCGTCACAGTACCACGAGTCAGTGGATCACACAAGGCTACTGCAAGTCACCACAAATGTCACATGTCAGTCACATGCACATCATGTGACTTGCAGTATTATAGCCCACATACTAGTCTCGTCTTCATCATCAGAGTCTAAGGACTGTCCCCATCCTCCCAGTGCTGTCTGGAGATCTACAAACTTTCTTCTTTGTCCATTGCTCTTCTTTCCCTCACCCGTTCCTCCCCTCCCCTGTCCTTGCTCTCCCTCATCCCTCCTCCCTTCCTGCAGACTCTGCCTTCGCTCTGCAGTCTTCCTCCCCTCCACAAAGCCTCTGTCTTCCCCAAGGTGCATCTTGCTCAGCTGCTCCATCGTCTCCTCCAGATCATGCTTGGAGGCAATTGCACTCTCCAGCTCAGCAACTTTCTTCCTCACTCTCTCCCCTCCATCAGGCAGGCCTCTTAAGAGTGCCCTACACACACATGTAGCACACTGCCAATCACTCAGTAATCATTACACTAGTTCTCTGTGACACTAGTTCACACATGACTATACAGCAATCCATTAAAGAACTGGCAATGTGTGTTCAGATGGTTCACACGTCCTTGGAAGAAGGCGGAATAAGAGTTGCAGTTGGCACAGGCTATGTTTTGAGGTGGCAAGCCTGAAAAATGTAAGAACTTTTGCTTGGCTAGGCTCTTGCATGCTAACAATTAGGGAACTACACTAGCCAGTAAACTTAAAGGAGGACTATTCAGTCAAACATCATCAAGTGTTACTGGCCTGGTCTGACCGTCCATGAAGACTCAAGTCAAGTTGATAGAGACAACCGTAAAAGACATACACTGACTGGATAACACCTGGGGTCTTCTTGATAGCACAGTATTATGTATGCCATATGATGGCTTTAAGGTGATTAGTCCCAATTCACATTTAATTCATGTGATTTCAGTATTGAACCAACAGTCTTGTCCCTCGTGTAAGATTCAAAGTGTATAGTCTCTGCTATTCCCAACCCAATACCGCAAAACCCCTGTACACAAAGAACAATGTATTAAAAGATACATAATGTAGACTCATGATCACTGGCTACACGTACGCACAGAGGATGAGTCTAGAGCAAGGCTGCACGGGCTACAATCGGATGCTATCAAGATTTCAGTAGTAGAACAGCCACTAATCATAGCAGTTATGAGGATACATTAACAAACTCTTCGAAAGTCTAACGTAAAATTATTCATCATCTCATACTGATTTTGCAGAAGCCGCTTTTGTTGGTCCAGACGTTTCCTGAGCTCCGCCAACGGCAGCGACTTCATGTCCTCACTCATAGACGCCATTTTCAATCACGTGCATCACACGTGACCACAATGTACTCTACAGAGCATAATCAATACTTACTCAAATACAAACAACCAACAACACAACCCACAACGCATGTGGAAGAACATGCAGCATTACACAAGTTCTCCAAAGATGTACACTCCTCAGTCCACCAGTTTGCTTGTGACTGAAGGTCTCTTTGCCTTCTGCTGGTTCATGAGGGGTAAGTGAGGTCGAGAAGCAACTTCTTCTTTCCTCGATTTGGAGCCGGCAGTGCTGTGGTCTCCTGAGTCAAAATAGCGCTTCCCTTCCTACAAAGAGAGATAAATAGGAAGGGCGAGGGGAGAGGGAAGATGAGAGTAACAGATGGGGAAGGGAACAGAGTGTGAGGGAGGGGTAGCAGATGTAGGGGAGGGAAGGAGAGGGAGGGGGGAAGGAGGGCAGGAGATGAGAGAGAGAAAGGAAAGAGAAGGGGAAAGGAAAGCCAGAAAGGAAGGCGGGGAGTTATGGAGGGCGGCAAAAGATGGGAAGGAACAGGAACCAAGGTGCTGTCATCATCTCTTGCATAACAGACAATCACACCATGTTGGCACACACAGTATAGGATGGACAGTGTACACGACAGGTGATTAGCAATTCCAAACTGGATACCAGCATTACATGATAGCCCAACACACCTGGTGTGTGCATGCTTCAACGCACTACACAGCTGTCACTGCCCTCGGCATTGTGTGTGCGCATCAGTGCATGCATGTGAAGCAATGGGACAGGCCAACAGCCATTAGGACGTCCATTAGTGGAGAAATTGAAGCAATTTCCACTGCCTACAATAGGTACATACCTTCCATTTATTGCCTATACAGTTACATATACACTTTATCTAGTGCCTATAGTCTCTATACGTACCTACATACCCCGGGTGCACTTGGAGGAGGGGGGTGGGGTCAGTGGGATCACATTCACCCACCCACCCCTTGCTACATTCGTGCACCCACCCACCCACCCACCCCTTGCTACATTCTTGCACCCACCTACCCCCACCCACTCCTTGGATACGTATAAGTCTCATGCCACTCACATACAGCTAGCCCTGCCACCCCTTATTTCTTGATACCTTAACCTTGCACCCTCTGGAAGAAATTTCTAAACACTGCACTGTATACATATCTTGGAAGTGGTTCATATATATATGTATATCTTCATGGCTCTAGAAAAATATGCCAATTCCACAGGTTCAACTGCTGTATTTACATGTTAGCCATACACCTATGTACAGTATGTATACGCCTACAGTGACACCTATGAACGCTATGTAAATCAGTGTATAAGTAAAACGAACCATCATCATCTTCCTCTGGGCAAAGTTGGATTTCTTCTGATTCTTGCCAAACTTTGCCATGTACTCGGCTTCCGCTTTGGCTATGTCCTGCACAGTGGGAGATGGACAGGAGAAGGGCAGTTAAAAGATGAACAATTAGCCAAAATCAGATGAGGCTGTCCAAGACACCGAAAGATGGCCAGTACTAACAAGTGGTCTTGAACAACGCAAGTTCCTCTGTGTGCCAGTTTAGGATAAGCTACCCCACTCCAGTTGTTATCGCAGCAGGTATATTCTGTGTACATCTAACAAAATTCCAGAGCCTACAGAGAAACTAAGCTCCCCTTCCTTTCAGAGTTACAAATGCATATATAGGCGGCAGAACATATAGGGCTTAGGGGCTAACGCCCCCCCCCCCAATGTATAAAACATAGGATGATGTTTGGTTAAAGCGATGATCAACATTGGGATGAAGTACAGCCCCCACAAAGTTTGTAAGCTTCCTCCGGCTACGATATGGTACTATACAAGTCTTTCTCTACAGTGGTAAAACCTTAAACGCATCTTCCACGCCCATAAACAAACCGCACGTACGTTCGTACGTACAACATTAGGCGGCACGTAGGTCCAGGCACGATTCTAGCACAATAAAGCAATACTGTCACATCTCTACCTCGTTTGACTTCTCTTCCACACAAAGCATAGTACCTAGGAGCGAAGTGCCAACACCCCCACATGCGTGGCTACATACACACAGGCTTCGTACACTAAAAGGGAGGAAGCCAGCGCTGGGTTAGGAACGCACACTGGAGGGGTCTGGTTCTGTGCTACTGTCTTCCTCTGTAGCAGGCGGATTCTTCTCCTCTGCGGACATGATGCTTGACGGATCGCTGGCTCGGGTCTCCTCCACCCCAAAAATTCTGTCGCTCTGGGCGTATAAACTAAGAGCCTCTTTTTAAAATGGCTGCCAGAGGTCATGTGATTATCGTAACAATCTTAGCATCCTTTCTTCAGTCCACAGGAGTATTTGCAGAAATACAGGTACGTATATGATAATTCAATGGCTAAAATGTGCGAGAGTTACTTGGCGTGCCAGCTAATGGAGGTACTTGCTAGCTACTTTTGGAGTGATTTAGTTTAGATATTATGTTACTTCTACTCCTT